>VZQC01000348.1:141173-163686 GCA_009823505.1 Rhizomys pruinosus
CTCCCTCCCTCCCTCCCTCCCTCCCTCCCTCCCTTCCTTCCTTCCTTCCTCCCACGCTTTCTCTTTCTTTCTATTTATGCCAGGGATCAAACTCAGGGCTTGTGTATGTGAGCTCTACTACTGAACTCTACCTCTCTGGCCCCAAGAGTACTTTGTTTCTTTTAAATGTTTTACACAGTGAGTAAACATGTACACAAGGAATGGAACAGGTTCTTTTTTTGTTGCTAAAGCATTTTCTTTCTTGTTTCTGCAGCATTCTGGAACATTCTTCTCTCTAAAGCATTCTCTGTCTGATTTCTGTGGTCATTCCAGTAAGCCTGTTGGTACTAGACGCAAACTTGCCTTCAGAATGCAGAATGGGCACATGAGTTGGGGAAGAGGGAGGCTCCCTGGGAGGGAACTCTGCTCTTCCCTACTAACACTGATTACACAACACCCATGGACCCATGCACCCCTGCACCCATGCATGCACCCATGCACACACCCATGCACCCATACACAGGAACAGACCTGGGAAGCATGTCCAGAAGATAAAGAGAGAGGCTGTGCATTGGTAATCCCTCTCCCTTACAGAGCACTGTCAGCGAATCCACCTTGATTGCCCTGCTGGCAGCCAGGAAGAACAAAATCCTAGAAATGAAAACGTCTGAGCCTGATGCTGACGAGTCCTCTCTGAATGCTCGGCTCATTGCCTACGCCTCTGACCAGGTGAGTTACTCAGTACTGGCCATACCTGCTGGTCAGTTCTTGGCTTTTGGGGTCTTAGTGTTTGAGCAAATTTCATGTAGACATGAGTACTCTGGGTTTGGGTGAAGTTCAGACCTGGCGGTTGATGCCAGAAGCTCTAGGGAATGCCAGTTTGCCAACGTTCAGTTCCTTTAGCCCCAGTCTTCAGTCATTTCTGGTCTTGCCCATCCCAGGATGGTCCCCACGCTGACTGTCTCCCATGGCCCACCTAGGCTCACTCCTCAGTGGAGAAGGCTGGTTTGATTTCCCTTGTGAAGACAAGATTTCTGCCTGTGGACGACGACTTCTCACTCAGAGGAGAAGTTCTTCAGAAAGCCATCGAGGAAGACAAGCAACGGGGCTTGGTCCCTGTCTTTGTAAGTCAGAACCCATCCTTCAGCTTAGAATGGTAGAACATGGATGTTAGCAAGCAAGGAATTTGGGTGGAATCCCGGTAAGTAATATGCTACAGACAAAAGCAGAGAAGTGTCAAATCTGGTGTTTTATGTTATGAGGTGTGTTATGAAATAAAATATTTGAGTAACCAGTGCTAAAATATTCAGTTGTATTTGTATAGCTCAGAGTACGTATTGTTCTGTGAATTTTTAAATTTCAAATATATAATGTGTATGTAAAATAGATTTCTTTTAAAATTTTTTTAAATTATTTTTTCAAATTATTTATTAGTTTTTAAAATTTATTTTTGTATGTGTATGAATGTTCTGTCTGCGTGTAGGTTTGTGCACCTGTGTCGTGCAATGCCACGGAGGTCAGAAGAGGGTGTTGGATTCCCCTGGAACTGGAGTTAAAGACAGTTCTCAGCTGCCATGTGGGTGCTGTGGATCGAACCCGGGTCCCCTGCAAGAGTAGTTGGTGCTCTTAACCGCTGAGCCATCTCTTCAGCCCTGTAAAATAGATTTCTTACTGCAAGTCATGATAAATGCAGTAAAAAAATACACATTGTGGTACTGGGGGAGCAAATACGTCACAGGAGCCTTTATTTCCCTCTAGGTTTGCGCAACCCTAGGGACCACTGGGGTCTGTGCATTCGACAGGCTGTTGGAGTTGGGTCCCATCTGTAAGTATCTGCCCCTAACTGGGTGGGAAGATAAGGAATAAAGTTCAGTAGTTCCTAGAAGACCCCGAAACCAGTTCTGTGGCATCAATCCTCTTCGGTCAATTTGAAGATGGGGGAGCAGAGGAAATCACCAAAGGTGATGAGGGCCCCTTTCAGGCAGCTCAGGTCACTGGGCTTTTTCTAGTGATGTGACAGGGGCTAGAACTAGTGTATTTATTGTGTTCTAGGAAGCAGTAGTGGGAGAGTGTGTTAGCTCTCCACTGCTGTAGTAAGCAGCTCAGACAATGAAATGATGAAGAGAAAGGGTTTTTCTTTTTAAAGATTTATTTTTTTAATTTTATTTTTTTGGTCTTTTTGAGTCAGGGTCTCCCTTTAGTCCTGGCTGTCCTGGAGCTCAGTATTTAGACTAAGTTGGCCTTGAACTCACAGAGATCCGCCTGCCTCTGCCTCCCAAGTGCTGGGATTGAAGGTGTGCACCACCACACCCAGCTTAAAGATTTATTTTTATTTTATATGTATGAGTGTTTTGCCTGCATGTATGTCATGCATCACAGGTGTGCAGTGCCCTCAGAAGTCAGAAGAGGGTGTTGGGCCTCCTGGACCTGGAGTTAAGGACCATGTGGGTGTTGGGAACTGAACCTGGGTCCTTTGCAAAAGTAGCCAGGGCCCTTAAGCACTGAGCCATCTCCCCAGCCCAACTGGTTTAAAAATTTGGAGGTTTCCAGTCTGTGATCAGTTGGCCCTGTCACTTTGGGGCCTGGTGTGAGTCCCAGAATGGGGGCATATGTTGGAAAACCAATCACAACATCACAAGTTAGGGAGAGAGAGGAGTTCCACTTCCTCTTCAACCCCCCCCCCCCGCCCTGAAGACCCCTCCCACTGGGCTCCACTTCTTAAAGGCTTCACCACCTCTCAATAGCACTGTGTTGTGGGATAAACTTTTAACGCAGGAGGCTTTGGGAGACCTGGAAACCCTGTTCTACAGATGACTCACGTTTTCTCACCCTCTCACCTGTATGTTGAAATCTACTTAAAGCAGGCTGTATCTAAAACAGAGTGAGCAAAACACAGTGAAATAGCTTCTGTTCTGCTTCTGGAGAGGAAAAGGGTCTGGCAGGGGAAGTCATGGGACAGATAAGACAGAGAAGAAGTCCAAAGGTAATTGCCTGATTCCCCAGTGAGAGGCCCACCAAGGACAGACGTCTCTATGTTCTCTTAGACACACTGGCATTCTGAGCTATGGAGCAGTGGGATTTATGCCAGAATGTTCTAGGTTGAGGACAAGGGTATCTCAACCCTCTGCCAGGTCTTCTGATTAGGGAGTAGCAGACCGTTTCAGCTTCATCTCCTCACACAGCCAAGCCTGTGCTGACTCCTTTAGCAAAGTGCATCGTTCCTTCCAGCTTCTCCTTGCATCCTGCCTCTGCTGGCTGGGCCGGTGACGCTCTTCGCCTGGCTTTGGTAACTGACTCCTTCATGCCTCCTCTCTATTCGGTAACATTTGCTTCCTCAGGTGCCAGTGAAAGGCTGTGGCTCCACATTGACGCTGCTTACGCAGGCACTGCCTTCCTGTGCCCCGAGCTCCGGGGGTTCCTGAGGGGCATTGAGTATGCAGACTCCTTCACCTTTAATCCTTCCAAGTGGATGATGGTACACTTTGACTGTACTGGCTTCTGGTGAGTCAAGGCCTAAGCACACGGGAAAGCCTTGCTTTCTTAGAGAGATCTCAGCCACTAATACCCACTTGGAAACTCACAGGGTCAAGGACAAGTACAAGCTGCAGCAGACCTTCAGCGTGAACCCCATCTACCTCAGGCACGCCAACTCGGGTGTGGCCACGGATTTCATGGTGAGTTTCCAGGAGTGGGCTGTCTGTGGCCTCTAAGGTGGGGATTGATTGGCCTGGCCCCTGAAGTTCTGTGTGTCCCTCCCTTCAGAAGACAGCATGCTATGGGCTTGCCACCTAGTATTGCCACTTTGGGTTTCAAGTCATACCTAGGTCCATAGAAGGAAACCCAGAAAAAGTAATCCCCTCATCAACATCATAGTTCCTGAATCTTTTGGGTTTGTTTTCTCCCCAAAAGTAGTCTCTCAGCTCAGGTAGATCACTTCCCTTTTCCATCTTGGCTTACTAGCCAGCAGGAAGGGGTAGAACATTTCCTGGGGTAGGAAAGATGCTTCTTGTTTGAATTACTTGCCTGTCACCATTGACAGAGACTTGGTGGGGGCTCTGTAGTGATGGTGACCAGAGGCCCTTCACGGGGTTCTCCGTGCCTTCAGACCTTCCCAGCTGCCTGCACCTCAACTCCCTCACACCTTCAACAAGTACCATGCCTTGGGAAAGCAAGGTGTTTGGATTCATTTTTCAGTTTGAAGATGAGCCTCTAGTTTTGGGCAAGATATGGTTGTAAACAAACATGCTACATACTACATGGCCAATGAAAGTTGGGGAAGGCAAACAGGTGCTTCGTTTGGAATTCTATGCAGCAGTGAACTTTGGAAAACCTATTGAAATGGTTTTTGAGGACTATGGCCCTGACTTCACAGGGCACTCCAATGCTTTAGTGGGAACATACATGTCCATCACTTATCTTAGAGCCTAGTGGGAAATGCTCAGCAAATGGGCTGCATAGAATTCCTGAAGGTCTTCTTCTAAGCTGCAGAGGTTTGCTATTACAGTGTGACCAAGCATGTAACGCTAGATCGCCTGGGGTTGAAGCACTCCTCCCTCACTGCTAATTTGTGTAGTCTTGGGCAAGGGGCTTGAACTCTATGTCTAGGTTTTTCTGTCTGTGAATGAAGACATTTGGCAGTTCTGGTTTTTAGGCTTGTTCTGAGAATTAAATGAATTAATACCGTGTTATACTGACAGCAATGCCAGATACCTGAGTCAGTCTTGGTGAAGAGCTGGAGTGTCTCCCCACCTTGGACAACAGAAACGTCTTTCCCTTTTAGTTCCACAGTAATAGCTCCAGCATCACCGGGTTATATTGACAGTTCTCCCTTGGGTAGTGCAGTCTTCCTTGAGATTTGTGAGGTTTTGGAGTCTCTAGAAGGTGAATAAAGATGGATGATCTCTCTTGCCCTTTCTGATGGATATTCCAGAATATTTAAATGGAAGAAAACACAATTCTACAGTGGGCGGTTTTTTTTTTTTTTGTTTCTTGGTCTTTTTGAGATAGGATCTTCTGTAGCTCCAAGATGGCCTGGAACTCACTATGTAGACCAGGCTGGCCTTGAATTCCCAGAGATCCGCCTGCCTTTGTCTCCTGAGTGCTGGAATTAAAGGCATGTGCCACCATGCCTGGCAAGGTGGGTTTTGATTCCAACTGTGAAATGAAGTCCACGATTCTAAGAATGTATTTGGATCTTAATAAGTTAAACTCATACACGATCTTTGATCCATCCACTTAGAAATGGTCCACTTGCCACAGCATCTTGAGGCTTCCTCGTGGCTCACTTCTATCAGTTTGGTCAGTGGGATTTTTTCTGTTGCTTTTTGTTTTTTGAGACAGAGTTCTACTGTACGCCAAGCTGGTGTGGAACTCACAGTGTTGTCCAGGCTGGCCTTGAACTTGTGCCTCAGTCTTGAGGTACTCTTCCTGCCTCAGTCTCCTGGGTGCTGGAATTGTAGGTGTAAGCCACTGTACCTGTCTCTTTCTCTCTCTCTTTGTAGGTGTAAGCCACTGTACCTGTCTCTTTCTCTCTCTCTCTCTCTCTCTTTTTTTTTTTTTTAATTTTATTTATTTCTGTATGTGTATGAATGTACTATCTGCATGCAGGTTTGTGCACCCGTGTCGTGCAATGCCGCGGAGGTCAGAAGAGGGTGTCGGATTCCCCTGGAACTGGAGTTCTCCTGGAATTGGAGTTTCGGACGGTTCTCAGCCGCCATGTGGGTGCTGGGGATCGAACCCGGTCCTCTGCAAGAGCGGTCGGAGCTCTTAACCGCTAGGCCATCGCTCCAGCCCTCTCTTTTTCTTTTTTTTTAATTTTTTTACCGTATGTGTATGAATGTATTGTCTGCATGCAAGTCTGTGCACCCGTGACGTGCAATGCCGCGGAGGTCAGAAGAGGGTCTCGGATTCCCCTGGAACTGGAGTTCTCCTGGAATTGGAGTTTCGGACGGTTCTCGGCCGCCATGTGGGTGCTGGGGATCGAACCCGGTCCTCTGCAAGAGCGGTCGGAGCTCTTAACCGCTAGGCCATCGCTCCAGCCCTCTCTTTTTCTTTTTTTTAAACCACGTTTTATTTATTTATGTGTTCATTAGGGGTGCGTGCGTGTGTATGTGTGTGTGCGTGTGCGTGCATGTGTGCATATGTGTGTGTGTGCGTGCGTGTGGGGGGTCAGGCAGGTGTCACTGCATTCATATGGAAGTCAGAGAAAACTGGTAGGAGTTGGCTCTCTCCCCCATGTGGGTTACAGAGATCCAACTCAGGTCTTTGGGCTTGTCTGTAGGTGCTTTTGCCCCCTCTCTGACCCAGTGATCCTTTATTTTTTTTTCTATTCTTTTTTTTTTCATTTTTTAACAATAGGTAATAATTTATGAGTACAAGCATCTTTCATATAAACCAATTTGCAAGCAGTTGTGCCTAGACCCACACAGCCCAAGGCTCCCACCATCCAGCTGGAGGGGCTTGTACGTACAATCAAGTTGATCAAATGAGTGTCCAGCCTATATTGCTGTAGTTTCACTATTCACCCCAATCGCAGCCCTTACATTCTACCACGCCCCCTCTTCCGCAGATTGCTCCCTAGGCTTAGAAAAGGGGCACAGTGTACCTGACTCTTTTAAGTGTTTCCTATTTTCCAGGTAACAAAAGCATTAAATTAGAGCTGGGTGTGGCAGCACATGCCTGTAAGTATAGCACTTGGGAGGCTAATACAGGAGGCCAGAGGGTCGAGACCAGCCTAAAAGAGAGAGGGTCTCTGTCTCAAAAACAGAACTTTCCCAGTGCTGGTTCAGAGATCCTTCCTGGTTTTGCTGCTGTGTCCAAAAGGTGTTGTTCTGAGCTTATCACTCTCCATATGGACTTTTTAAATTATTTTTATTTATTATTATTTTTTATGTATGTGAGTGTACTGTCTGCATGTAGGTTGGTGCACTCTTGTCGTGCAATGCCTTGGAGGTCAGAAGAGGGTGTTGGATTCCCCTGGAACTGGAGTTAAAGACGGTTCTCAGCTGCCATGTGGGTGCTGGGAATCGAACCCCAGTCCTCTGCAAGAGCAGTCGGTGCTCTTTAACTGCTAGGCCATCTCTCCAGCCCCGTATTTTTTTTTTTTTTAAGTATAATTAAACGAACTTAACATAGGTTCAGCCAAACACCTTCAATCCTCAGGAAGTTTTTAGTTCCAACTTTGAAGTTTTAATATCTTTTTCTTATGTATCTCAGGCTGGTGTGAGCTCACTATGTAGCAGATGACCTTAAACTTCGATTTCTCCCGCCTCCACCTCCCGAACAGTAGGGCTCACAGACCTACTGTCCTGCCAGCTCGTGTGGTGCTGGGGATCGCACCCAGGGTTTCATGAGTTTCATGAATGTTAGGCTAGCAGTCCACCTGGTTTCCTCTAGCCTCAGCCCTATCCTTGAAGGTCTGCTATTACTTTCATGATTCTAGCAATCCCTTACTATGTAGTAAAAAGTACATGGAGAGGTTTTTATGACTCAGTCAGACCCCATTGTTGTCTGAGGGTCACTGATAATGCTTTCTCAGCTGCTCTCGTTTGAGGACATCTCCAGGCAGGAAGCTTCCATCCCACATTACCGTGTAGTCCAACACATTTAATTTTCAAATCTATGAAGAAAGTTGCAGAACGTTTTACAGAATGACACTGTTCTCTTTGTGGTGATCCTGAGGTCCTCAGAGATGCTCTGACCCATAATTCCAAGTTGTTTTTTTTTTGCACCCAAGTAGCTGTGTTTTTAAGTAGAAGCTTATCCCTGTTTTGAGAGGGGCTAGAAATAGCAGCTCTAGGAGCAGGGATTCAGGTGTTGAATTTGGGAAGGGGACCTCTGGAATCATCTAGAATCAGGACTAGCGTCTGCTATCAGTGAAGCTCATCTGCACTTCATTCCACACCTCTCCAATGGCAGGCAGACTTATACAACCTTGAAAGGATGGAGCAGGCTGGGAGAAAACTCAAAGTAAATAAGTGCCATACCAGTCTTTGTAAGTACTAATTTCCTGATCCAGCAGAAATTGGCTAAAACCATTTCTGGGTCTGTATCGTTTAGTTTTGGAAGAGTGCCAAGAAGAGCTGGGAATGAGCACTGTGAGTTCAGGAGAAAACCAAAATTGAATGATCCCTGACTCTGCCTGTTAATTACTGTGAAAATTAGCTTCAGCATAATCATCACCATACTCATCTAGAAATCAGGGTATTTTAGAGGGAGCTCTCAGCACCTACTTATTCTTCTCGATTCCTTAATACAGGGATTTTTGTCCTTTTCCTAGATTTTGATGCCCTCTGCTGGCTGATAAAAGTCCTTGCTTGGAAACCAAAGGTTTAGTGCATTCTTGAAGGAGATTTAGTTGTCCACCCAGAGAGGGGTAATGTCCCAGCTGCGCCTATCTTGGGAAACTAGGGTGAAAGACGAAGATGGTGGCATTGGTGAGGATTTGGCAATCCTTTGGAGACAGGCAGTTAAATATTTGATGTGACAAATATTTTTTAGTTGGCAGAAATTGTGGTAGACACTTTCTGACATTTGAAGGAGGGGTTGGGAGTGCAAATATTTTCCGACCACTTGCTCTGTTTTCAGATATGCTTTAGAAATGTGCAGATTGCTGGGCATGGTGGTGCACATCTTTAATCTCAGCACTTGGGAGGCAGAGGCAGGTGGATCTCTATGAGTTCAAGGCCATCCTGGTCTAATTAGCGAGCTCTAGGCCAACTGGTACTAAAGGGAGACCCTGTCTCAAAAAGACAGAAAGAAGGGGCTGGAGAGATGGCTCAGCGGTTAAGAGCACCGACTGCTCTTGCAGAGGACCCAGGTTCAATCCCCAGCACCCACATGGCGGCTAAGAACCGTCTTTAACTCCAGTTCCAGGGGAATCCCACACCCTCTTCTGACCTCCACGGCATTGCACGACATGGGTGCACAAACCTACATGCAGACAGTACACTCATACACATAAAAAAATTTAAAAAAAGACAGAAAGAAAAGAAAAGAAATGTTCAGATCTATGGTAACCACAACTTTGAACTTCAAGCTCTTTAGAATTAGTTGATACCAGGACAAACGGTCAATTTTAGTCTGAGGCAGCCAATCAGATGTTCATATGAAATCTGAAAGCTTGAAGGATGTGTCAGAAATCACAGGAGTCTCACAGGGAAAAGCTGGAAGGTGGCAGTGAGGGTTTTTTTTTTAATTTAATTTAATTTAATTTAATTTTATTTATTTCGGTATGTGTATCAATGTACTGTCTGCATGCAGGTTTGTGCACTCGTGTCGTGCAATGCCGCGGAGGTCAGAAGAGGGTCTCGGATTCCCCTGGAACTGGAGTTCTCCTGGAATTGGAGTTTCAGACGGCTCTTGGCCGCCATGTGGGTGCTGGGGATCGAACCCGGGTCCTCTGTAAGAGTGGTTGGCGCTCTTAACCACTAGGCCATCTCTCCAGCCCGGCAGTGAGGTTTTAATAAGGACTAATTGGTGCCAGGCAGACTCACGGATGTCATTTGTAGCTCACATGTCTAGACAGCCTGCACTGGCTTACCATGTTTCTCTGAGTTTTTGTACCCATTGTCCCTGGGAGGGGGCATACATTTTCCTGGCAGCTGCTTTCTGTTCTATACGGCTCTGCCCAAGTGTGCACACACTACTAGGGTGGCAGAGCCCTGGTGTCAGTTTGTAATTACCATACTTCTAACCACTACACATTTTGAGAAGAATAAAAACAGAACATTAATTTCTGCTATTCAAGAAAGTTGCCTCTTTGGAATTTCTAGACTGGGAAGAGAAAGAGAAGTCCAAGGCAGTTTCTGTGAGGTGCCCTGTCATTGGTTCCAGCTCGTGAGTCGCTTGCCATTTGCCACTTATACCAATGGTTACCTTTCTGGGCAACTGCCTTAGTTTGCTCCTTAGCAACAGTTTCGGGAGTCATGGCAACACCATCCATCCCAGAAGGGCTAGATAGGCAGTGCCTAATGCTGGAAGAACCCAAGGGAGTGGGCACCTGGTTTCTAACCATGGGTTCTGTGTTCCTTTGTTTCTAGCACTGGCAGATCCCCCTGAGCCGGCGATTTCGATCTATCAAGCTCTGGTTTGTGATTCGATCCTTTGGGGTGAAGAATCTTCAAGCTCACGTCAGACATGTAGGTAGCGTGAGCACCATGGGACTAAGCCCGCTCATGTTGCTTTGTTTTTTCATGGGGAGGGAGACCTGTCTGCATTTTGCCCAGGGGATCCTTGGTGTCTGGTTCAGGTGCTGAAGGCCTGAGGAGGGTCCTCTGGGGTTTGATTACTAGTTGTCTAGAGTCAGCCTGCCGGATACAACCCCCTTGGGGTGTCTGTAATTTGTGGCTCACACTGTTTATCTTCTAAACTGTCCACATTAATGACAATTTCCTGTGAATTTGTTTTTATCTATTGTCCTGTCACTTCCTTGAGAGTATTTCACTTTGCTTTCATTGAGAACTGGGCACTGATAGCTAGCTCAAGAGCCTTGTTTGCAGAAAGAGAACGAGACGTCCAAGGCAGCCGACCCTGTGATGACCATTGTCTCCCCACTGTTTTACCACAGGAGCAGACACTCTGGGCCTACTTTGTCCTATGACTAGTTCGCACCTCAGTTTCGCATTTCACAGACACATCCAAACCCCTGGCCGGGCTCTCTGCCTGCACCTCACCTTGTCTGTGACTCAAACACACTAGAAAGGTTGGGAGCAAAGACATGGTAGTGAGGGTGGAATTAAGATGGAGACATTCGATATGAGGGAATTCTTTTTTTAATTTTTTAAATTTTTTCCTTTTTTAAAATTTATTGTTTTATATATATATATATATATATATATATATTTGTACAAGATTATGTTACAAATCGAATATAGACATGTGGCCACCCCCCCACCAGATTCACCCTTTCAGTCAGTTCTTTGATGCAGTCTTTTCTGTTGTTGGTGTTGTTGTTGTTCTTTCCAATATACACCATTCCCAACAAGAAATATTTACAACTGGGTTAGTGACGCTAGCATCCACAGATGAGGGATACCATTCGTCGTTTGTTTTTCTGGGACTGTGTTACTTCACTTAACATAATATCTTCTAGTTCTGTCCATTTACCTGCAAAGTTCATGATGTCCTCTTTCTTTACTGCTGCATAGAACTCCATTGTGTAGAGGTACCACATTTTCTCTATGCACTCATCAGTTGAGGGGCACTTGGGTTGGTTCCAGCTTTTTGTTACTGTGAAGAGAGCTGCAATAAAAATAGCTGTGCATGTATCTCTGCAGTAAGATGAATCTTGTGGGTATATACCCAGGTGTGGTATGACTGAGTCAGGTGGTAAGCTCATTTTGAGTCTTCCAAGGGTTCTCCACCCTGCTTTCCATAGTGGCTGTACGAGTTTACATTCCCACCAGCAGTGGATGAGTGTTCCCCTTTCCCCACAACCTCTTCAGCACTTGGTATCATTTGTTTTCTTGATCCTAGCCAGTCTTATCAGAGTGAGATGATAACTTAAAGTGGTTTTAATTTGCATTTCCCTAATTATTAGTGATGTTGAACACTTTTTAAGATGTTTCTCAGCCATCTCTAATTCCTCACTTGTGAAGTCTCTGTTCAGCTCTTTGCACCATCTTTTGAGTGATTCATTTGTTTTCTTTCTTTGTTTTTGGAGTAGTTTATATACTTTGGAAATCAATGCTTTTTCAGATGTATCAGCAGTGAAGGTTTCCTCCCACTCTGTGGGTTTTCTCTTCACTTCCTTTATTGTTTCTTTAAAAAAATTTTTTTTTATGTGTAGGAATGTACTGTCTGCATGTAGATTTGTGAATCTGTGTCATGCAATGCCTCAGAGGTCAGAAGAGGGTCTTGGATTCCCCTGGAACTGTAGTTAAAGAGTTCTCAGCTGCCATGTGGGTGCTGGGGTTCGAACCTGGGTCCTCTGCAAGAGCAGCCGGCCCTCTTAACCACTAGGCCATCTCTCCAGCCCTATTGTTTCTTTTGATGTACAGAGCTTTTGAGTTTAATGAGGTCCCATTTGTCAATTGTCAACCTTAATTCTTGCGCAGCTGCTGTCTGATTTAGGAAGTCTTTTCCTATGCCTATGTCTTGTAGTCTGCTGCCAAATATTTCTTCTATCGCCTCCAGAGTTTGGGGTTTCACATTGAGGTCTTTGATCCATCTGGAGTTGACTTTTGTACAGGGTGAGAGGTAGGGATTTAATTTCATTCTTTTATAAGTGGTGATCCAGTTTTGCTAACACCACTTGCTGAAGATGCTGTCTTTCCTCCATTGTGTCTTCTTGGCCCCCTTGTCAAATATGAGGTGGCTAAAATTGTATGTGCTCAGGTTTGGATCTTCAGTTTTGTTCTATTGGTCAACAGGTCTATTTTTGTGGCAGTACCAAGCTGTTTTTATGACTATAGCCCTGTAGTATAGTTTGAAGTCTGGTATAGAGATCCCCCTCTGTAGCTCTTTTCACTCAGGGTTGCTTTGGCTATTCGGGGTCTTTTGTTTTTTTTCCAAATGAAATTAAGGACTTTTTTCTCCAAGCCTGTGAAGAAACTCTTGGGGATTTTAATTGGGATTGCATTAAATCTGTACGAGAGTTTGGGTAGAATGGACATTTTTACTATGTTAATTTTCCCAATCCATGAGCATGGGAGGTTTTTCCATCTTCTGATGTCTTCCTCAATTTCCTTCTTCAGGGCTTTAAAATTTTTTGTTGTAGAGATCTTTGGTGTCTTTGATTAGGTTTGTCCTGGGTATTTTATTGTTTTTGAGGCTATTGTGAGTGGGAAGGTCTCCTTGAATTCCTTCCTCAGTTGCTTGTTGTTGGTGTAAAGAAAGGCGACTGATTTTTCTAGGTTAATTTTTTATCCTGCCACTTTACTGAAGTTCTTAATAATTTCTAGGAGCTTTCTGATGGAGTTTTTAGCATCCCTTAAGTAAACGATCATACCATCAGCAAAAAGGGATAGCTTGACTTCCTCTTTTCCAATTAGTACTCCTTTAATTTCCTTTTCTTGCCTTATTGCCCTAGCAAGTGTTTCAAGCACTGAATTGAAGAGGAGTGGTGACAGGGGGCAGCCTTGCTGAGTTCCTACCTTTAAGCATGAAGGGATGCCGGATTTTGTCAAAGGCTTTTTCCTTGTCAATTGAGATGATCGTGTGGTTTTTGTCTTTCAGTCCATTTATATGTTTGATGATATTTATTTTCATATGTTGAACCATCCCTGCATTTCTGATATGAGTCCAACTTGGTCATGATGGATGATCTTTTTGATGTGGGCCTGTATGTGATTTGCAAGTATTTTGTTTAAAAGTTTTGCATCTGTGTTCATTAATGAGATGGGTCTATAGTTCTCCTTTTTGGTTGTATCTTTGCCTGGTTTTGGTATTAGAGTGATGCTGGCTTCATAGGAGGAATTTGGGAGAATTCCCAATATGAGGGAATTCTTCTCTTTAAATTGTCTGTGATTGTATTATTACTTGCAGAGTGCTTTCAATGAAAACTACCTCATTAGCAGGGTGTGGTGGCACACACCTTTAATCCCAGCACTCAAGAGGCAGAGGCAGGTGGATCTCCGTGAATTCAAGGCCGGTCTGGTCTACGTAGTGAGTTCCAGGCCAGCTGGGGCTACAGGGAGACACTGTCTCAAAACAACCAAAAAAATAAAGGTCTAGCCCAGGGTAGCCTCAGGCTTTTCCTCATTAATACTTGCCAGGCATCCCCAACTCAACTTGTCACCATCATCATCTTTTGTCACCTACAGCAGAGATTGGAAAACTTCTGTAAAAACTGTTTTGTGATCCTCATAGTGTCTGTTGTGACTAATCCTGTTTTGGGAACACGAAGCCATCACGTTCACATCAGACAGTATGCGAACATGGGCACAGCCGAGTGTTTTCGAAAAAAACCTGTTTAGGAAAGTAGTGTGCCTCTGGCTGCCTCTGCTTCCTGGCAAGCAGTATGTCCACCCAGGAGGCAGTCTTCTCTGGTCCCCTGGAGGGGCTTTGTGGTAGACACCGCTGGCTGCATCCTCCTCTCAGGCCTCTGTTCTGTCTTGTAAACAGCTTGCATCATAGGCGGGAGCAGAGAGTGGAAGGAAGCAAAGGTCCTGGGTAATCAGGAGGCTGCCTTCTCCCTCGGGAAAGGAGGAGGTCCCTTTTCTTGGCTTCTAGAAAGTTAGGAGGCTGCACAAGCTGGGCTTGGGTCTCTTTCCCTTTCCCTGGCTTCTCTAGAAAGTTAGGAGGCTGCACAAGCTGGGCTCTGGGTCTCTTTCTTTGGGCCAGAGCATCAGCTTCATATTCTTTAGCCAGCGTGATTACAGCTCTGCACCTGAGATACCTTAGTAGGATATATGTAAAGTTTAGAGCATTTTGTCAGGGCAGGTGGTAGAAATGTGCTGGAGGGAAAGGAGTTACAGGCTGGAATCATGACCAGTTTAGAAAACTAAGAGTAAAAATATAAAATAGCCAGAGATCAGTTTGTATGCTTGTCCCCGGATGGAGCCTAGAACATCTTAGGGGGTTTTTGGGGGCTGCAGCTTAGCTGGCAGACTGCCCGTCTCTATGTACAAGCCCTGTGTTTAATCCCCAGCCCCTCATGAGCCTCTTGTGGTGGTGTGTGACTGCCACTGCAGCACTAGAGACAGTCAGAAGGATCAGGAGTTCAAGGTTACCCTTGGCTACATAGTAAGTTCAAGGTTACCCTTGGCTACATAGTAAGTTCAAGGTTACCCTTGGCTACATAGTAAGTTTGAGACCAGTCTGGGATACATGAGAGACTGTCTTAAAGAATGGAAGGAAAAAGAAAAGAGTTCCCGGGGCAGTGATTAGAGACTAAACAGGCCATATATTGGAGAGAGAAAATGAAGCAACTGAAAGTTGGTGCAACTTGCACAGTGTCTCCTTAGACAATCAGCTAAAAATCTTGCCTTCTCTTGAACAGCAGGTTGAGAGCCCCAGTTGAGGAAAATCCCTTAGCATTAATTGTATGAAAGAAAAGATAGTCCTTTTTTTTTTTTTTTGAGACAGGATCTTATGCAGTCTAGTCTCTGTCTACAAACTTGGCTGAGATGGGTGACCTTGAATCTCTCTCTCTCTCTCTCTCTCTCTCTCTCTCTCTCTCTCTCTCTCAACAGACTCTCATTACCTTGTAGCCCTGGTTGGTGTGGAACTTGATGTATAGACCAGGCCGGTCTCAGAGATGCTCTTACCTCTCTCTGCCTCTTCAGTACTGGGATCACAGGCATTCACCACCATTTTTGATTCTGTTCCATTGCAGAAACTGAGCATTTTATGCACACTAGGCAACTGTTCTGCCAGTTGAGCTACATTCTTAGCCCAGGCCTGTCCTTGTTTATTTAAAAATTCTAGTTATGGAGCCGGGTATGATGGTACATGGCTATAATCCCAGCACTTGGGAGGCAGAGGCAAGTGGATCTCTGTGAGATTAAGAGCACCCTGGTCTACATACAGAGTTCCAGGCTAGCTGGGTCTACACGGAGTCCCTGTCTCAAACCAAACCAAAACCAAAAACATAACATAAAACATAGCATGTTTTAGTGTACAATTTAGTGTGATAATCCCTATACTCACAATATCAAATGAGTATCACTATTTCCAGAACATTTTGTCATCCCAGGCAGAAACTCTGTGCTTACTAACTAGATGCAAAGGCTTTTCCATGGTATAGATGGTGATATCTAGAGAATCAAGTTCCCCGTGGAGTGCTAGTGAAAAGGGATGAAAGGCCCTTTGAGGTAGAGTGTGAAGAGAGCTTGGTGAAGTTAGAGAGGCAAGTCAGCGCATGCATGTCAGTGCATGCAAGTCAGTGCATGCATGCGGAGGTAGGCGTGTCGCTTTGGAGGTAGGCGCGTAGCTTAGCCCTGTGTGCGTTAGGCAGAGTGTGTCTTCCTATGACATTGAGTCAGGGTCCTGGCTGTGGAGAAACCAAGAACCTGGGTAGGAGGTCGGTTGCCCGACTTACCAGGCACACAGGGCTAAGTTGAAAGTGAGCCCAGAGATAAAAGTTCTCTAAGTGGATCTGAGGTGACAGGAAACAAGATTGTGGAGGTTTCCCAGCTTGCGAGTGAGTGGACTCAAATGGAGAAGACAGGCAGACAGCGGCCACTTGTGTGTCAGTACCTGGAGTCTGTCACTGGCCTAAATCACTGAAGCATGTAAAAGTTGGTATAGTTTGTTTTCCACCAGACTGTTAATCCCAGCTTTCTCTGCATTTCCGATTTCAGGGTATGGAAATGGCGAAATATTTTGAATCTCTGGTCAGAAATGACCCTTTCTTTGAAATTCCTGCCAAGAGGCACCTTGGTTTGGTGGTTTTCCGTCTGAAGGTAATGTCCTCTTCTGTGTCCTCCTGAGAGAGATGGTGTTTGGTGTTTCCAGAGTTGAGTGTTTGCGAGTCTCTCAGACCAGGAAATGGTAGGCTTTGAGGAGTGTATACAGGGGATGTGATATAGACTCCAATTCTCTTTGTCCTTCAAACAGGGTCCTAACTGTCTCACAGAAAGTGTGTTAAAGCAAATAGCCAAAGCTGGTCAGCTTTTCCTCATCCCAGCCACTATTCAGGACAAGCTGATCATCCGTTTCACGGTGACGTCCCAGTTTACCACCAAGGATGACATCCTGAGAGACTGGAACCTCATCCGAGATGCTGCCACCTTGGTCCTGAGCCAGCACTGCACTTCCCAGCCGAGCCCTCGGGGAAGGAGCCTCATTCCTCCAACCCGAACCCTGGCCAGTGAGTTACCCCCAGAGTCTGTCAATGAGGGGGGAGATGACCCAGCCCAGGCCAGGAAGATCATCAAGCAGCCCCAGCGCATGGAAGGCAGTCTGGTGAGAAGGGAAGGCAGCCAAGACCTTGAAACTCTGCCGGATCCAATGGATGACTGCTTTTCAGAAGAGGCGGCAGATGGCGGCAAGCGCAAACTGTCGTCCTTTCTGTTCAGCTACCTGTCCGTGCAGAGCAAGAAGACAGTACGATCCCTCAGTTGCAACAGTGTGCCGGTGAGTGCTCAGAAGCCACTGTCCAGTGATGTTTCTGCCAAGAGTGGGGGCTCCTCCCGTGTCAGAGTCTTTTCGAGGTTTCCAGAAGAAATGATGATGATGAAGAAAAGCGCCTTCAAAAAGCTGATCAAGTTCTACAGTGTTCCCAGCTTTCCTGAATGCAGCTCTCAGTGTGGGTTCCAGCTGCCCTGCTGCCCCCTGCAGGCTATGGTGTAGACAGGAGTCATCAGCCCAAATCCAAATATGTGCTTCAGGGAGTCTGTGAACTCCTCAAAATTGTGCGTGGTTTGTGTGCTTCTGTATATGTGCAGATTCTCGCAGGGGTTCATGACCACCATCAGCATGTTGTTGGAGAGCTTAAGCTATCATGAACGAGAGGCTTCCAGCAGCTCGACAGACAGAAAGGCCCTGGTTGTACTGATAGGCAGCTTTTGTGGCTTAGCGTGTAGCATGAAACCTCATCTAGAAATAAATTGCGCTTATCTCTGAAATGAAGCATACTGTGTGTGGCTTTTTTGACACCTAATACATTGATGAATTCATCAAGCAGGGTGCTAGTGTAACAACGCAGGTGTCTTATTCTGCTCTTCAAAATCCTGTTGATTTTAACTTTACTGTAAGAAAATGGGGATGGAGGAGCCCTTGATAGTGAAGAAGGCAGCTTGTATTCTTGTCATCCACTCTCAGCACTGTGGCTTTCCAGTTTGTTCATGGGAAGCTCTGAGGCAGAGGTTATTCTCATTTGCCCTGGGAAAAAGAGTCTTAAAGAAAAAACAAAAACAAAACAAAACACTTATGGGGGTTGGAGAGATGGCTCAGTGCAGTGGTTAAGAGCACTGGCTGCTCTCGCAGAAGGTCTGGGTTCAAATCCCAGTGCCTTCATGGTCGGAACAACTATCCATAACTCCAGTTACAGGGGATCTGACGCCCTCTTCTGTCCTCTGTGAGCATTGCACACATGCTGGCAATGCCTGCATGTACACACATGCTGGCAACACACTTACACATGTAAAATAAAAATAATAAATTAAGGGTGTGGTGGCACATGCCTTTAATCCCAGCACTCAGGAGGCAGAGGCAGGCAGATCTCTGTGAGTTCAAGGCCAGACTGGTCTACATAGTGAGTTCCAGGACAGCTGGGGCTACAGGGAGACCCTGGCTCAAAAAGACCAAAAAAGATATATAAATAAATTAATTAAAAAATAAAAAAATCCCCACTTATTCCTGGATGTCTGGAGATGGTTCAGCAGTTACCAGCATGCATTGCTCTTGCAGAGGACCAGAGTATTTCCCCAAAAGATAAATGTTAACAGTTTGTGACAAGTGAGACTTTTTATAAAAGTAAAAATGGGGAGTTGCAGGTATTCTTTTGGCAGAAGCACTTAAAAGCAGTTACCTGACAGCCTTGACCCCTGCTGTCTCTCACAGACCTGTGAAAGTCTGGACTGTCCTTTGATCTCTCAGGAAAGAACTTTGATCCGGATTTTAGCCTGAGGTTCCCTTGTCCCAATTACCTGCCCCAGCCCTCAATTGTGTGTGTGTGTGTCCTGGCCCATTAGTATATAAACCTTGGGTTCCAATATTAAAGTGAGTCTATTCCCTCTGGCCTTCTCTGAGTCCATGTCTGTATGTCTATATGTCTATATGCCTATATGTCTGTCTTTATCTTTCTATTTCCTCTGGTAAAATCCCTGGTGGGCCCTCCCCTCTCCTTGCTGGAGCTAACCCGAGGAGGGAAGAACAACAACAGCATGTGGATGTTGGAGACGTGTGTATAAAGGACTACTCAGACACGTTAAACTCTGACAATGCTGATGTGCAATGTTTAGGGACCATTGCTAAACTCACTAGCTTCTGAAAGGGTGAGGTCAGAAGTATTAGTGTCCCCAGGCAGTGGTTTTCAAATTTGAGTCTGGATATGAATCAACAGGAAGGCTTGTTAAAACAGATCGCTGGATGGACTCCCGGAGCTTTTGATGCTGTAAGTCCTAGATGGAGCCCAAGGCTTTGCTTGCCTGCTCCCAGATGATGCTGCTGCTCTGGTCGAGCGATCGCACCAGAGATCCTGGTCCATGATGCTCTCTTCCTGCAAGTTCTAGGTGGCAGCAAACTGGTGTCAATTAGCTTCATGACTTTAGGCACTTGGTTTTTATTTATTTTTTTAATTTTATTTATTTTTTTTATGTGTATGAATGTACTGTCTGCATGTAGGTTTGTGCACTCGTGTCGTGCAATGCCACAGAAGTCAGAAGAGGGTGTCAGATTCCCTTGGAATTGGAGTTACAGACAGTTCTCAGCTGCCATGTGGGTGCTGGAACCTGAGTCCTATGCAAGAGCAGTCAGTGCTCTCAACTGCTAGGCCATCTCTCCAGCCCCTCGGTTTTTAATTTTTAAAAAATTATTATTATTAGTTTTTTTTTAAAGATTTTTTAAAATTTTATTTACTTATGTGTATGAATGTACTGTCTGCATGTAGGTCTGTGCACCTGTGTTGTGCAATACCGCAGAGGTCAGAAGAGGGCGTCGGATTTCCCTGGAACTGGAGTTAAAAATGGTTCTCAGCTGCCACGTGGGTGCTGGGGATCAAACCCAGGTCCTCTGCAAGAGCAGTCAGCGCTCTTAACTGCTAGGCCATCTCTCCAGCCCCTATTATTAGTTTTTTGAGGCAGGGTCTCCCTGTAGCCCCAGCTGGCCTAGAACTAGCCCTGTAGACCAGGCTGGCCTTGTACTCACAGAGATCCACCTACCTCTGCCTCCTGAGTGCTAGGATTAAAGGTGTGCACCACCACACCTGGCTTTAAGATGGTTCTTAGATGCCATGTGGGTGCTGGGACTCTAACCTGGGTCCTCTGCAAGAGCAATCAGTGCTCTTAACTGCTGAGACATCTCTCCAGCTCCTTAAATTATTTTTTTAATTATTTTTATTTTATGTGTATGAGTGTTAAGGCCTGCATGTATGTAAGTGCACTTGTGTTATACAGTGTCCAAGGACGACAGAAGAGGGCGTTGGATCCCCTGGAACTGGAGTTAGGGATGGTTGTTAACCACCATGTGAGTGCTGGGATGTGAACCCAGGTCTTCTGCAAGAAGACCTTAACACCCACGCTATCTCGCCAGCCCCCAGGTCCCAGTTTTTTTTTTTTAATCAAAGAGGTTTGATAAGATGCTCTTTAGGATTGCATTTAGAGCAAGCACATGAGCATGTATCTGAGAAATATATATAATTCATGTGAATGTCCAAAAAAAAGATGCCACTTGATTCCAGGCCTACCTTCGGTCTACACTTTGATCTTCAGAGTAAGATAATCCAGCTCTGAGCTATGCTAACTGAGCACACATGATGTGTCATTCGGGGCACTTCTTCTCTGTGCTGATCACTCTCCACTATGACTCTGATCAACAATATCAGCTCCATACTTATCTGTTAGGAATTTGTTAGAAATTCTGATTAAGCTTCCAAGTGTGGTGAGTTGGCACCTGGAACTCTGTATTTTATTTATTTATTTATTTATTTATTTATTTATTTATTTTTATTTAATTTTATTTATTTCTGTATGTGTATGAATGTACTGTCTGCATGCAAGTCTATGCACCCGTGTCGTGCAATGCCACGGAGGTCAGAAGAGGGTCTCGGATTCCCCTGGAACGGGAGTTTTCCTGGAATTGGAGTTTCAGACAGTTTTCGGCCGCCATGTGGGTGCTGGGGATCGAACCCGGGTCCTCTGCAAGAGTGGTCGGTGCTCTTAACCGCTAGGCCATCTCTCCAGCCCAAACTCTGTATTTTAATAAGACTTCAAGTAGCCCTCCCACCCTCCCTCCTTTTTCCTTCCCTCCCTCCCTCTCTCCCTCTCCTTCCTTCCTTCCTTCCTTCCTTCCCTTCCCTTCCCCTTCCTTCCTTCTTCCCTCCTATTCCCATCCGTCCCTCCCTCCCTCCTCCCTTTTCCTTCGCTTCCTTCCCTTCCTTCCTTCCTTCCTGCCTTCCCTTCCTTCCTTCCTTCCGTCTCTCTCTCTCTCCTCTTCGCTTCTCTCGCTCTCCTCGTCGCTTTCTTTCTTTATTTCTTTTTCTTTACTTTCTGTCTTGCTGTTCTTTCTTTTTATCTTCTTTCTTTTTCTTTCTTTTCTTTCTTTCTTCTTTTTTTCTTTTTCTTTCTTTCTGTCTTTCTTTCTCTTTCTTGGTTTTTTTTCCTTTTCTCTTTTTTTTTTTTTTTCCTCCCTTTTTTTTTGTGTTTTTTCCCTTTTTTTTTTCTTCTCCCCCCCCCCCCCTTCTCCCCTTTCCTTCCCCCCACACCCCCCCCCCTTTTTTTCCTTTCCTTTCCCTTTCTCCCCCCTCCCTTCCTTTCTTTTCCCCCCCCCCCCCCCTTCCTATTCTCTTTTCCCTTTTTTCCCTCCTTTTTTTTTTGCCTATATTTTTTCTATCCCCCCCTTTTTCTTTCTTCCCTCCTTCCCCCCTCCCCCCCTCCTTCCCCCCCCCTTTTCTTCCCCCCCCCTTCCCTTCCCTTTTTTTTTTTTTGTTTTTTTTTTTTTTTTTGTCTTCTCCTGCCCTTTTTTTTTTTTTTTGTTTTGCTTTTATTTTTTTTCCTTTTTTTTTTTTGTTTTTCTTTTTGTGTTTTTTTTTTTTTTTTTTTTTTTTTAAAGTAGTTCCTCTTTCCCTTCTATATTTCGCTTCCCCTTCCCTTTTCCCCCTCTTTCTTCCCTTACCTTCCCCTCCCCCCTTTTTTTTTTTTTTTTTTTTTTTTTTCCCCTTTTCCCCCTTTCCCTCTTTCCTTCTCCCCCCGGTTTGTTTTTTTGTTCTTTCCTTCCCCTTGTTTTCCCCCCTTTTTTTTCTCCTCTTCCCTCCTCCCCTTTCCCCCCTTTTTTTTTTCTCTCTCTTTTCCCCCCTCCCCTTTTCCTTTTCTTTTCTTTTCTTTTTTCCTTATTTCTTCCCTTCTTTCCCCCCTCCTTTTTCCCTTCCCCGTTTCTTTCTTTCTTCTTTCTTTCTTCTTTCTTTCGACTTCGCGTTCTCTTTTTTCGTTTTTTCGTCCTTCTCATCCTTCCTCTCTCCTCGCCCCCCCCCCCTAACATTATTCTCAGTGTTTCAAGTGTAACATCTGGATCTTTTCCTCAATAGGAAAGCTTAAGAGAGAAGTAGAGAATAGTGAGGTAGTGCAGGATCACAAGTTTATCATCGAAGAAAGGAACAACACATAATCTTTACCATTGTTTGCCTCATGCCTGACTAAGGATATACTGGATGAGCATATATGTCACCAAGGATAAAACTGATAGACAAATATGCACCAATGGATATGTGATGAGCAAATATGTCAGCCAAGGATAAACGTATAAGCAATATTATATCACCATAGGATAAACTGATGAGCAATATGTCACCAAGGATAAACTGATGAGCAATATATCACCAAGGATAAACTGATGAGCAATATGTCACCAAGGATATACTGATGAGCAATATATCACCAAGGATAAACTGATGAGCAATATATCACCAAGGATAAACTGATGAGCAATATATCAC
>VZQC01000348.1:164837-216631 GCA_009823505.1 Rhizomys pruinosus
TGTGTGTGTATGTGTGTGTGTGTGTGTGTGTGTATGTGTGTGTGTGTGTATGTGTGACTCAGGGAGTTTAATTAGGATCACTTACATGAGCTTGGGTGAGGGGTTTATTTATAGACACATGAGCATCTTACTAGTAGCTACACCATTGAAGAAAACTCTCTTCCTCCCCTAGTGACCATTAACTTGCCTATAAATCCTCAGAGAAGGATGGGGCCTTGTGGACTCCTCCACCATCCATAACAGAATGTTGACAGGCCCAACCTTGTACAGGTCTTGTGCAGATGATAACAGTTACCATGAGTTCATTTTGTGAGCATGGTGGCTGTGCCGCATCTGGAAGCAGCTGCTCACTCCTTCCTGTGGCCCTTCTGTAATGTTCCCTGAGTCTCAGAGAGGCCAGATGATATGTGGTTTCTGACCCTTTTAAAAAAGAAAGGTCAGCTGGGCGTGGTGGCTCACGCCTTTAATCCTAGCACTTGGGAAGCAGAGGCAGGCAAATCTTTGTGAGTTCAAGGCCAGCCTGGTTTACAGAGTGAGTTCCAGGACAGCTGGAGCTACAGGGAGACCCTGTCTTGAAAAGACAAAAAAGAAAATAAAAAAAAAAGAAAGGTCAGGGCTAGAGAGATGGCTCAGTGGTTAAGAGCACTGGTTGCTTTTACAGAGGACCTGGGTTTGATTCCTGGCACCCACATGGTGGCTAACAACCATCCACAACTCCAGCTCCAGGGGATCTGATGCTCTCTTCTGACCTGTATGGGCATTTTACAACATGTGTGCACTTACATACATGTAGGCAATACACATAAAATAAAAATAATAAATAAAATATTTAAAAAATAAAAATAAGGTCAGTCTTTCTTTTTATATTATTATTATTAGTCTTTTTGAGGCAAGGCCTCCCTGTAATTCCAGCTGGCCTGGAACTCACTATGGAGACCAGGCTGGCTTTGAACTTGAAGAGCTCCACTTGCCTCTGCCTCCTGAGTGCTGGTATTAAAGGTGTGTACCACCACACCTGTCCTTATTTTTATTTTTGTACGAGTGTATTGCATGCATGTGTGTAAATGCACCCACACAGGCAATGCTCAAAGTTGTCAGAAGAGGGTGCAGGATTTCCTGGAACTGGAGTTAAGGAAGGTTGTTAGCTGACATGTGGGTGCTGGGAATTGAACCCAGGTTCTCTGCAAGAGCAGCCAGTGCTCTCAACTGCTGAGCCATCTCTCCAAGAAAGATCAGTCTTTAGAGCTGATTGTCTCTTGCAGGTAATGGTTTACATTTGTTTTACACACATGCAAACCCAGGGGTTGAGGCCAGTGCCTGGTTCCTCCATACAGTGGAGCAGTGGCACTCGGCTTGAACGGGGGAGGCCAGTGAAGTAGAAGGTAGAGGAGACTCAGGCTGGGAGACACGGCTGGGAGGCACAGCTGGAAGGGGTCTGAGGACTTTAGCTCTTAGTTTCTAACTGAATTATCTAAACGTAAAGCATGGGGGCTGGAGAGATGGCTCAGTGGTTACAAGCATTGGCTGCTCCTGCAGAAGACCTGGGTTCAATTCCCAGCACTCACATGGCAGCTAACAACTGTCCGTAACTCCAGGTCCAGGGGATCTGATGCCCTCTTCTGACCTCTGTAGGCACTGTACAACACAGGTGCACTTACATACATGCAAACAATATACTCATACACATAAAATAAAAACTCTAAAACATGGGTCAGAGGATGTCAGAGCCCACCCATCAGGCTGCAGATCCAGGGAGGCAAATGTCCTGGCTAATGGTATAAGCACTGACCTCTCACCTGAAAAGCTGACAGATGCCTACAGTTGCTTTGACTTACCTTTGCTGACAACCTGATTTTCTTTGATAGGATTCCACATAACAGTTACACAACATGGAGCTCTTAAAAACAGTCTTGGCTTATGGTTCTCACTGGCAGATCAATAAGGCAGGAGGAGGATTTTGCAAAAATCCCCAGGTGCTGACCACGAGCGAGAATCACTGGGGACATTTACAAAGACACAGCCCACATCCAGTTTTCCTCTCCAGTCCTCGAGTCCTTAGGCATACTGAGTGCTCAGGTAAAGTTTGTAGCCAGAGAATACATAGAGGCAGGGATTCTAGTAAGGTACTTTCTTAAGTCATCTGAAAGGGTGGAGAGAGTATTAGAGACATTTCTTGTTCTATTCTGGTGCTGTATTGGGGGCAAGGTGGCCACCCTCCTCGTGACTGAGAACCCCTGGATGTCCTCATGGAAGGAATCTCTGCTGCTTCTAGGCAGGGTGCGGGTGACCTGGGTCTCACTTGCTGGTGTAGATTTGGTGACTTCGATGCTCCCATGGCCTGGGAAAAGCTCTAGGTCAAGGACATGATGTTCTCTGAATGTCTCAACCAAGGACCTGAAACCGTCACAGGTGACAGATGTGGCAGTAAAGGAGCTGCATGCAGGGAGATTCGCAGTGACAGGACAAAGAGCTTGGCTGAAAGAGTTTCTCACAAGGTCCTCCTGTGCCAATGGCTCCATGTCCTTGAACAGGGCTGTGCTCAGAAGACTGGGAGAGAAACCAGTTTCCAACTGGGGAACGTGGGGCATGGTCCTAGGTACATAAGGTGGGGATGGCATTTGGAAACCTGGGCTTTTGTGATCCACAGATAGATTTTGTTGAACGTTTGGGAGGCTCAAAATTTGGGGGAGATTATATATAAGGATTTGGATATCTAGCTGTGCATGGCTGTGCATTCCTGTAATCTCAGCAGTAAGGAGGCTAGCACAGGGGCATCATGAAGCAGAGGGCAACCTGGGCTACATAGTGAGACTCTGGATCAAAAGACTAAATCTGTATTTCTGTTCTCTGAATAATTGGAGTGCTCATCAGAGTCTGACTTATATTTCCATGTGACAGTAACTGGCTGGCAAGCTCAGTAGTGGCTATCCTCACCTTGCCATTCACACTGATGATCTGTTTGTCTTTGCAGTTTCTGTGAATCCTGAATAAAAATGAGCTTGTAACCCTCGATGTAGCTAGAACAGTATTTGCCAAATACCTTTTACATTTATTTATTTATTTATTTATTGGTCTTTTTCAGACAGGGTCTCCCTATAGCCACAGCTGACCTGGAACTCACTCTGTAGACCAGGCTGGCCTTGAACTCACGGAGATCTGCCTGCCTCTGCCTTCCAAGTGCTAGGATTAAAGGTGTGCGCCATCATGCCCAGTGCCAAATACCTTTTATGTACAGAACTCCAGTGCAACAGACCTAGAAATCTTTTATTTTTATTTTAATTAAAAAAAATTTTTTTATGTCTATGAATGTACTGTCTGCATGTACATTTATGCACCCCTGTCGTGCAATGCCACAGAGGTCAGAAGAGGGTGTTGGATTCCCCTGGAACTGGAGTTCTCTTGGAATTGGAGTTACAGACAGTTCTTAGCCGCCATGTGGGTGCTGGGGATTGAACCTGGGTCCTCTGCAAGAGCAGTTGGTGCTCTTAACCACTAGGCCATCTCTCCAGCTCCTGACCTAGAAATCTTTAAGGACTAAGATGGCCCTCCCTTTCCTGATGCCATTTGTACCAGTGGCTGGGATGTTTTCAGGAGGGGAAGGTGGCTTTCTTATGTTGGAGCTGGGTTTCCATCGTGTTCTTTGTTGCTGGGTCATCCTTCCTATTCTTTGGCACTTGTACCATAACGAGTTGGATATTGATGAAAAGTTGCCGGTGACACTGTGAGTTTTGGAATAACTGACATGGAGTTTGTATTGAAAATAGCAGTGAGGCTAGAGAGATGGTTCAGCAGTTAAGAGGATTAGTTGCTATTGCAGAAGACCTGGGTTTGGTTCCCAGCACCCACATGGTGGCTGTGGTGGTTTGAATGAGTGTCCCCCATAGACTGTAAGTATTCAGACATTTGTCTCCAGTTGGTGGCACTGTTTTTGGAGGTCTTAGAAGGTGTGGCCGTGCTAGAGGAAGTACGTTATTGGGGGCAGGCTTAGTGAGTTTAACAAGCCTCGTGGTCTCCAGTCACTCTCTCTGCTTCCTGTGCTCATTGCGAGATGTGACCCTTGGTTTGCAGCTCCAGCCTCCAGCCGCCATGCCTCCCGCCACAATGGACTCTAATTCCCTGGAACCGTCAATCATAAGCTCAAATAAACTCTTCCTTTTATAAGTTCCTTGGTCATGGTGTTTTATCACAGCAACAGAAAAGTGACTAATACAGTGGCTAACAACCATCTTCTTTTTTTTTTTTTTTCCCTGACAACCATCTTTAACTTCAGTTCCAGGGGATCTGACACCCTCTTCTGGCCCCCATGGGCATTGCATGACACAGGTACATTTACATTCATGCAGGTGAAACCCTCATACACATAAAATAAATTAAAAATAAAACAGGAGGCAAAGAACACAAGAGGCAGTGATATTTCACGTTAGTGTTCCCATATTTTATTATGTATTTAAAAAAATAAGGCCCTTCCTCCAAGAAGCTCAGCTTGTGAGTACAAATGGCAGGCACACATTGAAAAATAATCATCTCTAAATCTTTTCATTTGCAAAGGTTTGGGTGTAATTAAAAAAAACAAACTCTGCCCCTTTAAATGAATAATTTCCTAAAAAATGCACCTCACGACCTTCAATCAAATTTAAAGTCGGATTATATCAAGTGGCTAAGGAAGGTCCACTCAGTTTCTTTTGGGAAGCATTATCCACCTGGGAATATTCAGAGTTTCAGAGTTTGATTACTTATGGCATTGTAAATGTCCTCAGTCATAGGCACATATGCTTTTGCTTTGTCATCCAGGAAATACAAGGCATCTTTGATGACTGTGGGATTAAAGCCCTCCTCCACGAGGGTTACTTTGCGATGCTTGAAAGTCCCAGTGATCTCAATGGTATCCTGAAAAAGAACAGGCAATCCACATTGCTTTACAATGGATTAGGATGGCAGGGGGAGAGGGAGGGGTACATGGGGACTGGCACCTTACTGGCATCATCTTGTGTGAGGGCTGGAGCCTATTTTCAGAAATTCCACAAGGGGACCCTATGTGAGCGATTTGTTTTTACTCTTTTAGGGCCTTAGAACCCTCTCCATGGGGAGTGAAGAGCTGCCAACAGTGGGGAGGAGCAGAGGGCCACACTGGTAAAGCTTCTGGTGTCACTGGGACTGCGAAGTGGGGAGGGGGTCATTTACATACAAGCAACTGACTTTCCATTCTGCCTGCCTACTAGGCTGAAGAGCCCCTTCAGTGCTGACTGGAATATCTGCAGATACCTCGTTCTTGTGTGTCTTTACTACCTGCTTGCAAAGCAAATGCCAGTACTTTTTGAACATCAATAGAAATAACCTAGTATACACAATAGTACCTGGGACCCTAAGATTTTTTCAAGTCTTTAGTTGTAGAATTACACAGCTCGATATTAAAAAAAAAAAAAAAAAGAGGATTAAACCAACTCTAGTAGTGATAGCTTGACATTTCCAATTAACTAATGATGCTCAATGAAGTTTTCTTCTATAAAAAGGTAAAAAGGTGTAGGACTTGGGAAGGCTTTGTATTTTTTTTTTTTTTTTTGAGACAGGGTCTCCCTGTAGCCCCAGCTGTCCTGGAACTCACTCTGTAGACCAGGCTGGCCTTGAACTCACAGAGATCCTCCTGCCTCTGCCTCCAGAGTGCTAGGATTAAAGGTGTGTGCCACCACGCCTGGCTTAAAGACAGTTCTTAGCTGCCATGTGGGTGCTGGGAATTGAACTCGGGTCCTCTGCAAGAGCATTCTTAACTGCTGAGCCATCTCTCCAGCCCAACTTTGTATTCTTTAACATTGGAAACAACAAGGATATGGATGTAGCTCAGTCAGTAGTACAGTGCTTGCCTAGCATAAGCAAGGTCCTGGGTGCTAAACCTAGCCCTGAAAAATAAAAGTAAACAAAAGGTAGGGTACTAGATCATTTCCATTTGAAGTGTCTGTCATACTCAGATACTGACTTTTTGCTAAAACTATAGTTGAAAAAAATTGGCCTGGCATGTTAGGGAGGAACGGATTAGGATTAGATTTCTGTTTTCTGTATTTTTTTATGTTTTCACATTCTTACTAAACCACATTTCTTTCTGAGCTGTAGCAAAAATTTGGCAAATGTGGTCACTATGGGAAAAGGGGAGCAGTCTCCCAAGAAACAGGATCTGTATGATAATATAATTGAACTTGACAAGACTTCTCACCTGTATTCTCAGAAACCGAGGCCTTGCATAACTGGGCAGGTAATCAGTAATGTGCTGGAACAGCTTCTTCCCATCGAACTCATAGTTTTCTTTCATCTTGATCGAGGCCATCCCAATTCGACCCTCATGACCTGGAAATGAAGGGAGAAGGTGTGAGATGTGTTTTGTGGCAATAATTCCATTCCTGAGGCTTTGCTAGTTCAAAGAACTGTGGGCTGGGCCAATAGTATAGCGTGGGGTTCTTTTGGATGATTCAAATTTTTATTTTAGCTGGGTGTGGTGGTGCATGCCTTTAATCTTAGCACTTGGGAGGCAGAGGCAGGTGGATTTTTGTGAGTTCAAGGCCAGCCTGGTCTACAGAGCGAGTTCCAGGACATCTGGGGCTACAGGGACACCCTGTCTCGAAAAGACCAAAAAAACCCCCAAAAAACCAAATTTTTATTTTAAATATATATCTAAGTTATTCTATGGTGAGTGCACAATTACTAGCAATAATAATAATGGATTTACAGTGAATCTTTAATATTTCCCATGACCTATCCCAAATGTACTTCATAGCTCATCTCTTTTAACCCTAATAACAACCTACTGAAGAGGTTCAAATGTTATCTCCATTATTCTACAGATGAAGAAACAGTCTGAAAGACATTGATTGTCCAAGGTCATGCAGCAGCAATATCTAGGTAGCTTCAGACAAGGGACCCAGACAAGTTTGCCCTGATTCCTGTGTTTTTAACTATCCTCCTTCTTTTTGGCCTGTACAGAACTGAGGCCCTGCTCAGATAGTTGTTACTGTTACTGTTTTGTTTTTAATCCAGCAAAAAGTCCTTGCTCTACTGCTGTAACTAAGCTCGGTTTGTTCTTTACTTTGCAGTGCTCGCAGGTACAAACACCACCTTTGAGACTTATTTATTTAATCACAGTTCCTAATAGCCTTGCTTCTCTGTATTTCAGAGGCTACAGGACAGGGGGGTGAAGGCAGGTGCAGGGGTGAGCTGCTGTGTGCCCTTCCAAATTCATGCCAGCTTCTCTCAAGGGAATGTGTTCTCCACAGAGAAAACTGATCTCAGTAGCAGGGCTGTTAGTAGGGAGAGACGAGAACCACTGCAGTTGTTTGCTTGTAAGGCCTGGGTAATTAAGTATTAATATGTTTTCTCCCTGATCCAGGAGACCCAGCGGGAGTGCAGCTTCAAGTCCCTGAACTACTTAGTTGTAATCAGAGAGGAGGAAGGAGCGGCCCTTGGTCACCTGGGCCCCAGGTTTGAAATCATTCCCATGGTGATTTGTGTGTTTACCTATGGCTTTAAAGAAGGCAAAACACAAAAGGAAATATTGTTTCTTAAAAAAAAGAAATGCCTCCTCCTTCTGTCCCTGTTACCTGAAGGAGGGAGGCAGGGCACCAGAGCCCCTTTCTTAAGGGGTCCCTCATCCCTGTCTCAGGAATCTCAAATGGCGGGGGCTGGGGCAGCAGGAGCAGTCGCTGTAGACTGGCTCCCTGCCTCTAGCTCTGCTAGAGACAATTAAAAGCAAGAGGCAAGGGGGCCTTCCAAGTCACCTGCACTGACTCCCGGAGCTTGGCTCAGGACTGGTTTAGCTGTAGGAGGGAGGTTAGCTTCTGCAGTGGTTTAGACTACACCGAAAGATTAGTCCAGATCTATTTTCTAGAGCTGCACCGTGTAATACAGCAGCCATTGGTCACATGTGGTTATTAAATAAAAAAATCACAGTTATGTGGAAGGAAAACAATTTAGCTCCTCAGGGGCACTATCCATATTTCATGTGCCCAGTAGCCACATGGTGGCTTTGGCTATTATACTGCAGAAAGTTCTCTTGAGAACCAGAAGTTCTAAAGAGTAATTGGACAGATTTGTGTGTCAAGCCCATTCAAGGTCCAAATTAGTTTAGTAGTTTCTCCTTGGGCTGCACAGGTGAGGTCTGAGGCTTACTGCTGGTGGCTGACACCTGACTTTAGAAGGGTCTGCTCTGTCCTCAGGTTCGGGTGGGCTGTGCCCCATGGACAGGGAGCCAGGTAGCAGGGCATTTTTGGGTCCAAGCTGGGAGGCCGCCCAGGACTGGAAATGAGCCCATTCAACTGCTGGTTTCCATGGTTACAGAAGAGTGCTCAGACTAATATTTTCCTTTTGATTATTTCAAAGTGTGGGGTTTAAAAATATTCTATTTGTTATTTTTTACTTTATGTGTATGAATGAATTGCACCTGTGTTGTGCAATGCCCTCTGAGGTCAGAAAAGGGCATCAGATCCCCTGGAGCTAGAGTTACGATGGTTGTTAGCTGCCTTGTTGTTCTTGGGATTTGAACCTGGGTCCTCTTCAAAAGCAGTCAGTGCTCTTAACCACTGAGCCATCTCTCTAGCCCCCTAAAACCACGAGCTTAGTTCGGGTTACTGGCGCAAGAGTGAGCATACCTGCATCTTCCGTCTGTAGAGGACCTGTGATTTCCCCTTCTTTGTTCTATATGGGTTCCAAACCCAACTGATAGACTCACTTAGGAATTAAAAAAATGGCTCTTTGGAAACTCATGTTCCCAAAGTTCTGATGCATTAGCTCTGGGCTTTGAGAAGTTTCCCAGAGGATTGTGAGATTGGCCAACTTTTGGGAACATTGGGCTTAGATGTTTCTCATACGTTAGTGCTTTTTGTTACTGTTGCTTATACTTTTTTTTGTTTTTTTTTTTTTTTTGCAAGATAGGGTCTCACCATATACTAGCCTGGAACTCACTACATCGCCCTGGGTGACCTTGAACTTGAAGTTATCTTTCATTTTAGTCTACTGAGTTGATGGGATCACAGCTGTGTGCCACCATGCCTTGGATATTTATTTTATTTATTTTATTTATTTATTTAATTATTATTTTTTGTTTTCGAGAGAAGGGCTCTCCTCTGTTAGCCCGGATTACTAGACTGCGCGGAGTGAGCCGATGCTGGTAAAACGTCGATGATTAGTAACCTAGGCGACTTGCGGAGGCGGGTGCGCAAGGAGAGATGACCTGGAACTATCAGAGTCTTACTCACATTAACCGAGCCACTGCGTACCAAGACAGCTGCTCTGCTCCCAACGTGCAGGATTAAGGACATGTTGCGCCACACGTGAGCGTCTCGGCTATGCCTTGTGTTTTAAAATGAATAGTGAAAACAGGGAAATTTTTATCATTTCAATTTAAATGTATTCACAGTGCTGTCCAATCACCACAAATTCTAGGACGTTTTCATAATATCCAAATCAGACTTAATACTGTGTGTGTCTGTGGGAGCTGGAGACCAAACCCTCAGCCGGGAAAAGCATGGTAAGCTTGCATCTGCCACTGAGCCACACCCCAGCCCAGACTCCAGCGTTTTTAAGAATTCCTAGAGGGGTTAAAAAAAAGTGCAGCTTCCCTTGCCTACCTGCTCAGCAGGCCTGGGTGGGCCTGAGAAACCGCATTTTTAGCAAGTTCGTTGGTGTCATGGATGTTGCTACTCTGAGGAATATTGGGCTTTTGTGCCATTTTCCCAGAGTGCTCAGGCTACTTTAATAAGCTTTAACCATCATATCATTATAATATATGTCTATTATAATATATATATATACACACACACAACACACACACACAATCATAGTATGATAATAAAAATATAGTATATAAGCTATGTTGATTAAGTGCTGTAATGCTATTTTACTAGTGAAGCAATAACAAAAAAAAAAGAACTGGAAAAAATCCTGAAAAGACTTCAGAAAAAGATGGCAGGACATGTAATGGCAGAGTGGCAGGGACTCGGGTGGGGTGGGTGGGCATGGGAAAGGGAAGTGACTTAGACATTGATTGAGAAATGAATGTATGATGATATGGAATAACAGTTTAATAACAATAAAAAAATTGAAAATTGAAAAAAAAAGCTTATAACTATTCCAGCACTTAAAAGCACAGAGAACATTCTACGAGGGGTCTACAAGAGCCCTGTGTGCAGGCTGGACGAACTGTGACCTGCACACGTGATCACTTCAGCCAAGGTCTGGTGCATTCTCCTTCAAAGCCAACTGAGGAGAACTTCCCCTCTGTACTTGGCTGAGACTTTGCTCCTACTTTCCATTGTGTGTCTCAATTGTCATAGGCCTGGACCCTCATGTAGAGAAATGGAAAGAAGCCTCCCACCCTGCATCTGGAGGGAAGGAAATCTTGTAGGCCATATGGCCACCGTGTTCCCTAGCAGTCCTGGGTGTCCACCGGAGAATTCCAAGTCAGGGCATTTGCCAGTTCTCAGTTCACCACTGTTCAGATACAGCTAAGTTTATGGAGCCTTCACCCTCAGATCATAAAGAAACTGTCATTGGACGGAAAAATGGACACAACTGGAGATAATCAACTAAGTGTGAATATGAATGACCAGTCTTCAAAAAAGGCAAATTCATGATGATTCTTTCATTTTTGATCCTGAATGTTATTATAAGATATTACAATCAGGGCTGGAGAGGATGGCTTGGTGGATTAAGAAGGGCGCCAATTGGATCTGGGCAGAGGACCCGGGCTTTGAATTATGCCAGCACCGCAATATGGGTGGCTAATGAACTGGGTTGTTTGAGCAAGCTGGGGCGTGTGGTGTCACAACAACCCTTTGGAATCCCTCAGCGACTGCTGGAAGGCTGAGGCAGAGCAGATGTCGGCTCATGACGATGTTCAGCTGCCAGCTGCTGGTCCACAGCAGGTGATGCTGAAGGTCCAAGGGTAGTAAATAACAGGGCAGGGAATTAGCAAAAGTCGAAGCTGTCGCGTGTCCCAGTTTGCCACCTTGCCACGCGCTATGGTCTCGGTCACCAGATTGGTGAAGGTTATCATGATAGTTCGGTATAGCGTATCAGCACGCGTTTGTACCTAGATAGACCTTCCGTACCAGTCGAAGCTGAAACGGTCAGGAACAGAGCGCGCGTGGAGTCACATTTCTACCGATTCTCATACGCTGCTGCGGGCTGCGGAAAGTAGAAGTCATCAGTCTCTTCTCGTCAGAGTGCCAGGACAGCAACGGGACCCCTAGGTTTGGGATAGTGATCCGACTGCTGGGATCTAGTGTCGTGCTGCGAGAGCAAACGTAGGTGGGTCGTCTCTCGTTGGCCGGCTGGTATGAAAATCTGCGCTAGAGGCAGTAGGCGATGGACTGTCGTGGGGTCGTGCCCAAGCTGAGACCCACGCAACACACCGAGTTGTCGTAACGGAAAGGGTCACGAGCGGAGAGTGCGGATGCGTACTGGGAATACGAAGTATATGGCCACCAATGATCAGACGCATCAGGCCAACGCCTACTGCTCGTCAAGATGGCTGATACCGCTGTGACGAAGAGTGTATACGTCCGAGGTCTCTCTACGTGCTCAGATGCTGCCGGGTCGTCGAGCGTCGGTAGATCTGCAAGGTTCCTTTGCTAGAGGTTTAAGGCGGTTACGTGAGTCTTACTAGGAGGATGATGATCGCGTCGTGTACGCTCATTCACTCATGCAGTGAGCGAAGCTCACTGGGTCAGCTAGACAGAGAGGAGGTGCTGAATCAGTCCCGGACGTATAGACGCTCCTGCGCACAGAGCAGGCGTACCGGCGTACTAATGGACCGATCTATGCACGCGCTATTTATCCGGGCAGGCAAATCAAACCTCCGTGAGCGCATTGGAGCTTGATCGGCAGCCAGGCAGAGCTTCAAGCTGGTCGGTGGCTAACGTGCTGCCGTCGAATCTCGCGGCATGTAGTGATCGGCTCTTATTTGCGCACCCTATGTAGAAGAAAGGAGTGCGAACGGGTCGAGAGGGGGGGCTGCCATAACTATGCTGCCGTGTCTGGCCTGCAGCAGTTGTTCAGATACTCAGTGGGGGTGGCGCCCCTTCAGTTGGTACTTAACTTATCATCGTCGTGGTTATGGAGGAAAAAAGGGCCAGACCTGGATATTAAGGGAGATGATCGGGAATTTTCAGGTCTTATCACATAAAGTAGTACTAGAAGCTTGTGCTCCTAATTGGAACCAGATTAAAGGACCAGTCGCGTCAGGCAAATGTCAGCAATCTCAACCTGTTTGTTTGCTGCATATTCGGATTCAGGAGAGTTTACGCGGCTGCTGCACATCCGCTAGGCTAGTAGGTTATAGATATCCAAGCGAGGTTCAGGTGATACTGAATTAGATGTAGCAGATATCTCTGAACCAGTGCCATTAGTTCGCAGAGTTCGTTTCCACAACAAAGACAGAGGATGGTAGTAGTGCGTTCGCTTATATCGAATCGGTGTAATGGAAGGGAATACAATATTATATTCGATTTTTGCACATTGTCATAGAGGCAGGATGCTAATGAGTCATAGAGGATGAGCTCGTTGCTTAGTGATCAGACCAACGCAATAGCTAGTGCTTTTCATTTGATTAAGAAGTAGAGATTTTTTTTAGGCTGACGAAGAATGTTAAGTCAGGATCTAAGGAGATCAGACTGAGCCATAGCTTTGGGCATCGGGAGATAGAGCCGGGTTCTTATACTTCGTAGTCAGCCAGTGTCACCAGCATCCTCGAACATTGGAGTGGCTGAGATGAGAGTAGCGTCTGAGCGTGCCGTAGGCTTTGCGACAGTCTAGAGCGAAGGTTTCCCATGGGATAATTCGAGGACCTCTCGTGAGGCTGTTTGGACCTCCCGTATTTGCGCATAGTCTGCGAGTTAAGGACGGTAGTAAACCATAATGCCGTCATGTGCAGGACAAGGTGACGAGGCGGACTCGAGGTAATGTTATACATGGTACGACAGGTTAGCGACACATTAATAATACATCATAATAAAGAAAAATGTAGAGGCTGGAGAAATGGCTATTTCAGCGGCTTTTAGAAACATCCATAGGCTACAGGTTTGCAAAAGAACGGGTTCAAATTGCCAACCTCAGTACCCACATGGTGGCTAGAGAACCATCTTTAACTCCATTCTAGGGGAATCCAACACACACTCTTCTGACCTCCAAACTTGCATCACGCATGTACGGTGCGTGCTGCTAGACACCTGCCTTGCATGGCAGACGAGCACTCGATACAGCTTACAGAAAATTGATAATACCTGGGCCGTGGAGAGGCGATCAGGCACCATTATAAGTCCGTGCACTTAGTGAGCGAGAGAGGGCAGGCGGAGATGCTCAGCGTCCTGGTGAGTGTCAGAGGCCAGTACACCGCGACGGATAGTCCTCAGAAGTGTGAGTTTGACTTCGTAGGAGCAGTCTGGGCCTGACAGGGAGATACCCTGCCTTAGATTAAAGATAGAGTGGGAAGTATCAAATGAAAAAATTAGAAGAGTTATTAAACACCATGGATGTCCGGATATTGATCCAGCGAATCCTTGTAACTCTCCAAGTACCGTTGTGGGGTCGACGGGTGGCGAGATCTCTGTGGGTTAAAAGCCCAAACCTGGGTCTACATGATGAGTTCTGAGGCGATCCGTAGACTGGAGCTACCGGTCTGAAAAAGACAGAAGAAAATAAAAAAAAGGAAGCAATAATTAAATTTATATAGGGTAGGGTGGTGATTAGCAAACACAGTTTTTCAAAATTCCGAATTCGGATGTGCAGAGGTGGGTGGTCTCTGTTTGAGGCCACCTACTTTAATACAGGAGGAAATTCGTAGAATTTCGCAGGGCCATCCACTGTAGACCGCCTTGTAGACTCTTTACAAAGAAAAGAAAAAAAATAAATTTGTTTTTAAAAAAAACCCCTTTAGAATGTTTCATGTGGTGCACAGTCCTGAGCACATGTGTGGAGGTCTGAGGAAAACTCAGAGTGCTGTTCCTCAGGTGATGGTGGGCCCCACCTGTTTTCTGAACGACAGAGTCTCTCTAGCTTAGCCTTTCCAGAAATATGGCTGTTTCTGCCTCTCCCAATGACTGGACTATAAACGTTCACCCCTAATGGCCCCAGCTGGCCTGAGCTCACAATGTAGACCAGAACCAAGCTCGCTCAGTCTCAGAGAGATTCTCATGTCTCTGCCTCCTAATTGCTGGGATAAAGGGTGTACACCACCATGTCCTGCAGCCACAGGGTTGTTTGTTTTGTTTCGAGACAGAGTCTCCCTATAGCCGCAGCTTCCTATTAGACCAGGCTGGCCCTTGAACTCACAGAAGTCAACCTGCCTCTGCAGTCCGCAGTGCTAGGATGTAAAGTGCATGCAAGCAACCCACCCATTAAATGATTTTTTTTTTATGTGGTGAGTGTACTGCCTGCATGTAGGTGGTGCACCCATGTCATGCAGTAGCTGTGGGCGTCAGAAGAGGGTGGTCGGATTCCTCTGGAACTAGAGTGTAAAGATGGTTCTTAGCTTCCAACTGTGGTGCTGGGTAACGACGACCTGGTTCCTCTGCAAGAGCACTCGGCCCTCTTAACCGCTGTAGGGCCATCTCTCTAGCCCCTAATTTATTAGTTTGTTTTTTTTCTGTAAAATATTTGTGAATAAGTGATTGCCTGCATGTATGTTAAGTGTACTCTGTGGTCATACAGTACCCAAAGCAAGAGATCAGAAGAGGATGTCAGATCCCCTGGAACTGAGGAGTTAAAGAGTGGTTGTATGCCACCATGTGGGTGCTGGGAATAGAAACCCAGGTCAACTGCAAAAGCAACCCAGGTGTTGCTATCCTGGGGGTTTCTGCAGGAAAACTATTTGGTGAAATGGAGGACCGTAGAAAAGGAGAGCGCAGTTGTAAGTCTCACCACCTCTCATCTCTTCAAACAGATTAACTCCAAATTAATTCACACTTGATTTAGTTAAAAAGCAATCAGTTACATGATTGGAAATAGTGTGAAAATCCTTGGCTATCCTGAGTGACCACCAAAACCACAAGCAAGCAAACAGTAGTTGGATGGGACTTTAGGTTGCTCATAAAGAATGTCGGTACAGAGAAAGGCAAGAAAACCATGCAGCTGTGTGCCAACAGGGGCATTTCTGTTTTTATTTCTTTATTTTAAATTTTTTTATGTGTGTGAGTATATTTCTTTCATGTGTATCAAGTGCACCTTGTGTCATGCAATGCCTACTGAAGTCAGAGAAAGGTGTCAGATCCCCTGGAACCGGAAATAGTGGATGGCTTGATAGCTAAAATGGTGGCCCCTGACGAATTGAACCTGGGCCGCTGCAAGAGCAGTCAAGTCAGTCTTATACTCCTGAGCCATCCTCTCCACCCCATCTCCTTGAGAATACTGGAGGAAACAAGGCGGCATACCCAAAGTGGAATCAGATTCCAACTTAGGAATAAGCCAAATTGTGCATGTGTTTGGGGCTCAATAATTCAGGGGGGAACCAACCGGAATGTATCTCCAACTCTGTCGTGAAAATAGACCGAAGAATTAATGATTCTATATTCTATTATATGTATCTGTCCACTGTTGAGAATAGAGGTCAACCTTTCTTGAAAACATCTTCCTTTGTTTTGTTCTTCTCTTTTGAGACTTCCTCCAGCCATGAGCCATTTATAATGGTGTATGATTGTGTGAGTTTTGCAAATCAGCGAGCGTCCAAGCCTCACCTAGGTAACAGTAAAACATAAATTGTTATTCTATTTTTGTATTGAGGTTAGCATGGCTTTATTATTTATTTAAAACTGATGCTTTTAGGCGTCAGTGGTAGACAGCTCAGCCCCTGAGAGTGTCCATTTTTGTTTTTGAACTGTTTTTGGTCTTCTTGGAGGACAGGGGCTCCCTGTGGGCCCAGCTGTCATGGAATTCAATCTGTAGACCAAGCTGACCTAGAACTCAGTAGACCAGGCTGGCCTTGGAAGCACAGAGATCCACCTGCCGTGTGCTGACCGTCTCCCATAGTGCTGAGGATTTAAGCGAGGCGCCATCCGTTGTGGTACAGACCGGTCGCGAGAGGTCTGCAGTTTCATGTACACAACACATATATTGCATAGATCACCCGTCTGTTGTAAATCGTGAGAGGCTAGCATCCATAGGTCACGTGTTTAACAGTGGTTTCCACGCGTCCGCGTTGGGAAGTTGTGGAACCTTTACGAGGTGAAGGAGCCTCACTGGAGAGCTCCACTTTCTCTCTATGCTTTGCTTTCTGACTGGTATGTAATGAGCATCTCCCACAGTCCCGCCACCACCCCCTACCAGCATGATGGACTGTATTCTTTTTTGAACCATAAGTCCNATAACTTTGTTCCTTGCCCTCAGAGGTCAACTAAGTCTTAGGGGATTATGCATGGGGGTATCTCTTGAAATGTCCTGCAAATGTGAGTCACCAGTCTTCCTGTTCAGGGAGGTCTTGGAGAGCCACTAATGGGACTTCAGCCAGTGTCCAGTCTATAAAGAGGAAAGTCTGCTCATGCTTCACAAAAGGAAGCCTGGTCTAGCAAGACCTGATTTTCTCCTCAAGTGGACAGAACTGGTAAATGAAAAGCTGAAAGGAGCAAGGGGTTCCCAACACCCTTCCCCCCCCCAAAAAAAAAAAACCTGAGAGACCCCTGAGGACCAGATCCTCAACTGACCTTGAGAAAACAAAAAACCTTGGTTAATCTGGGTAACTGTGTGGCCTTAAGCATCCAAAAAGAAAGTATAACCAGATATAAATAATCAGTAAATAATCAGTAAGACTAGAGAAACTGTACTACAGGCATAGAACTTGAGATCTTAGTAAAGAGACAAAAAGAAAAAAAGAGAGCACTGTTGTTTTGCCTGTCTTCAATTCTTACTGGCAAGTGCATCAACTCTGTAGCTGCCACCACTTTTGGCCCTCCTCAAAGACACAAGACACAGCTTTGTAACCTTCCAATATGGACTGAGGACTCATGTCTCTCCAAGAATCCTCCAAACCTTCAATACCCAGTTTGTTGACTAAACAGGTAAGGGGATGTCAGCCTCGTCAGAATATGACTGCCATTGTTGGACTACCTGGGCTGTATCATGGAGGCCAGCGCAGGGGGATCGAGACAGGACGTGTGCTTATTGGACTTCATTTGGGTGACCATGGGAGGGAAAGACCCCCATGTGAAGCAAAAGTGCAGGATCGATAGTTGTTTGGGATTGACAAGGAGGAACTTTTGAGCACTTCCTTAAGGAAAACATGACATCTTTTAGGAAAAAAAAAATCCTACAATTCAAGTGATATGCATATATATGTATGAATGCATGTATGTATGTATCTATATTTATGTATATATATATATATAAACTATGTATATATATGTATATATATACTGTAGCAATACACAAAAGAACTGAAAAAAAATTCTGGAAAGACTCAGAAAAAGATGCAGGACATGTATGGCAGAGTGCAGGGACTCGGGTGGGGTGGGGGGCATGGAAAGGGAAGTGACTTTAGATTTGATTGAGAAATGATGTATGACTTATGGAAAAAGTTTAATAACAATAAAAAAAATTGAAAAAAAAGCTTTAACTATTCCAGCACTTAAAAGCACAGAGAACATTCTACGAGGGGTCTACAAGAGCCCTGTGTGCCATGGCTGACAACTGTGACCTGCACACTTGTGTCACTTCAGCCAAGGTCTGGTGAATTCTCCTGTCAACCAACTGAGGAGACTTCCCTCTGTACTTGGCTGAGACTTTGCTCTACTTTCCATTGTGTCATTGTCATAGGACCATAGAGAAATGGGCAAGAAAGCTCCCACCCTGCATCTGGAGGGAAGGAAATCATTGTAGGCCATATGGCCCCTCCCTAGCAGTCCTGGGTGTCCACCCGGAGAATTCCAAGTCAGCATTTGCAGTTCCATGTTCACACTGTTCAGAACAGCTAAGTTATGGAGCCACCCTAGATCATAAAGAAATGTCATTTGGAGGAAAATGGACACAACTGGAGATAATCACACTAAGTGAATTAAGCCAGTCTCAAAAAGGCAAATTTCATGTGTTCTTTCATTTTTGATTCCTGAATTTTATAGATATATAAAATCAGGGCTGGAGAGATGGCTCGGTGGTTAAGAGCGCCAAATGATCTTGGCAGAGGACCCGGGGTTTGATTACCAGCACCCACATGGTGGCTAAGAACTGTTTTTAAGCTGGGCGTGGTGGTGGCACACACCTTTAATCCTAGCACTCTGGAGGCAGAGGCAGGCAGATCTCTCTGAGTTCAAGGCCAGCCTGGTCCACAGAGTGAGTTCTGGGGCCATAGGGAGAAGAACAGGCAGAACAAAATCAGCTCCTTCCCAGTTTCCCTTCCAGCAACCGTCACCGTTTGTACCTGACCTCCCAGTTCAGGAACAATGGACCATTTCCCAGATCACGAGCTTGATACATCTTTTCTCAAGGAGTGCCAGAACACGGGACCCAGAAACTAGGGTTCCCTTGCTTGAGAACCCTAAGCAAAGCAGCCACTGAACCATGGAGGAAGGTCAACAGAGTGCACAGAAAGTCCCTAAACCCTGCTGGCTGACAGTGCTGCTTCAAGCTCGGGCTCGTAGACTGCAGTTCCTTTCAGCTACTGTGTGGGTCAGGCTCAGGTTCATAAGATCCTGTACATACCTGGCACAGGCACTCCATAGACGTTCACTTCCTGGACAAAATCAACCAGTCCTACTATGTCAGCGACCTCGGTGGTGGCTACGTTCTCCCCTTTCCACCTGGAGAAAAGGCAGGGTCAGTGGGGGCCACTGCTGCCTTCTGGCCAGAGTTTTCAGATCTCAGTGGGGTGGCCCCCAGCTAACTTATGCCATTCTGTTGGAGGCAAAAAGGCCTAGACCTGGATATTAAAATGTGGGATTTCAGTCTTATCACATGAAACATAGTAGTAGCTAGAATGTTGTTCTAATTGAAACCCAAGTCAAGACAGTCATTGGCAATCAGAATCTCAACCTGTTTTTGCTGCATTTACGCTGCTCACATCTCTTATTTAATTCAGTTAGTGAACTGAATTATTTAGCAGAATTTCACAGTGGCATTTCAAGTTCTTACAACAAAGACAAAGCTTTTAATTAAAAAGGAAAAAAATTACATTTTTGTTCTAGAGAGATTGTAAGAGTAAGGTTTTTTTCTCCAACCAGAGGCTATTTTTCATTTGATTAAGAATTAAAATTTAGGGGCTGGAGAAATGGCTTAGCGGTTAAGAGCACCAACTGCTTTTGCAGAGGACCCGGGTTCAATTCCCAGCACCCACATGGAGGCTAAGAACTGTCTTGAACTCCAGTTCCAGGGGAATTCGACACCCTCTTTTGACCTCCATGGCATTGCATGATACGGGTGCACAAACCTATATGCAGACAGTACATTCATACACATTAAATAAATAAATTAAAAAAAATGTAGGGGCTGGAGAGATGGCTCAGCGGTTAAGAGCACCAACTACTTTTGCAAAGACCCGGGTTCAATTCCCAGTACCCACATGGTGGCTAAGAACTGTCTTTAACTCCAGTTCCAGGGGAATCTGACACCCTCTTCTGACCTCCGAAGCATTGCACGACATTGGTGCACCTGCCTGCATGCAGACAGTACACTCATACACTTAAAAAAAATTAAACCTGGCGTGGTGGCACACACCTTTAATCCTAGCACTTGGGAGGCAGAGGCAGGCGGATCTTTGTGAGTTCAAGGCCAGCCTGGTCTACAGAGTGAGTTTCAGGACAGCTGGGGCTACAGGGAGACCCTGCCTTAAAAAAGACAAAAAAAAAATTAAAATTTAAACACCAGGGATGGTGCCATACACCTTTAATCCCAGTACTTGGGAGGCAGATCTCTGTGAGTTCAAAGCCAACCTGGTCTACATAGTGAGTTCTAGGCCAGCTGGAGCTACCTATCTTGAAAAAGACAGAAAAAAAAAAAGAACAATAATTAAATTTTATAGGGTAGGTGTGTTAGCACACAGTTTTTAATTCCAGAATTCTGGAGGCAGAGGTGGGTGGATCTCTGTTTGAGGCCAGCCTACTTTATACAGAGAATTCTAGAATTCCAGGCCAGCCAGGACTATACAGTGAGACCCTGTTTCAAAAAAAGAAAAAAAAAATTAAATTTTGTTTTTACAAAAAACCCCCTTTAGATGTTCATGTGTGCACATGCTCCTGCAAACACATGTGTGGAGGTCTGAGGAAAACTCAGAGTGCTGTTCCTCAGGTGCTGCCCACCTGTTTCTGAAGACAGAGTCTCTCTAGCTTGGAGTTCACAAGAATATGGCTGTTTCTGCCTCCCAAGAGCTGGGACTATAAACGTTCACCACCATGCCCCCAGCTGGCCTGGAGCTCAGTAAATAGACCAAACAAGCTGTCAGTCTCAGAGAGCTGCCTGCTTCTGCCTCCTAAGTGCTGGGATTAAAGGTGTACACTACCATGCCTGGCATGCCCAGGGTTTTTTTTTGAGACAGGGTCTCCTTATAGCCCCAGCTGTCCATAGACCAGGCTGGCCTTGAACTCACAGAGATCCACCTGCCTCTGCCTCCCGAGTGCTAGGATTAAAGGCATGCAGCAACCCACCCAGATTAAAGACTTTTTTTTACTTATGTGTGAGTGTACTGCCTGCATGTAGGTTGGTGCACCCATGTCATGCAGTGCTGTGGAGGTCAGAAGAGGGTGTCGGATTCCTCTGGAACTAGAGTTAAAGATGGTTCTTAGCTTCCATGTGGGTGCTGGGAATCGAACCTGGTCCTCTGCAAGAGCACTCGGCCCTCTTAACCGCTGAGCCATCTCTCCAGCCCCTATTTATTAGTTTTTTTTTTTTTAAATTTTGTGAATAAGTGTATTGCCTGCATGTATGTAAGTGTACCTGTGTCATACAGTACCAGCAGAGATCAGAAGAGGATGTCAGATCCCCTGGAACTGGAGTTATAGATGGTTGTTAGCCACCATGTGGGTGCTGGGAATAGAACCCAGGTCAACTGCAAGAGCACCCAGTGTTCTTCCTGGGGGTTCTGCAGGAAACTATTTGGTTGGAAATGGAGGACAGAAAAGAGAGAGGCATAAGGTCTCACCACCTCTCATCTCTTCAAACAGATTAACTCCAAATTAATTCACACTTGATTTAGTTAAAAAGCAATCAGTTACATGATTGGAAATAGTGTGAAAATCCTTGGCTATCCTGAGTGACCACCAAAACCACAAGCAAGCAACAGTAGTTGGATGGACTTTAGGTTCCAAAAATCGGACAGAGCAAGGCAGGAAAGCTCAGGCAGCTGTGTGCCAAGGGGCATTTCTTTTTTATTTCTTTTTATTTTAAATTTTTTATGTGTGTGAGTGTATTGTCTGCATGTGTATAAGTGCACCTGTGCTGTGCCATGCCCAGAGAGGTCAGAGGAAGGTGTCAGATCCCCTGGAACTGGAATTATGGATGGCTGTTAGCTAAAATGTGGGCCCTGAGAATTGAACCTGGGCCATCTGCAAGAGCAGTCAATGCTCTTAACTCCTGAGCCATCCTCTCCACCCCATCTCCTTGAGAATACTGGAGGAAACAAGGCGGCATACCCAAAGTGGAATCAGATTCCAACTTAGGAATAAGCCAAATTGTGCATGTGTTTGGGGCTCAATAATTCAGGGGGGAACCAACCGGAATGTATCTCCAACTCTGTCGTGAAAATAGACGAAATTTTCATGATCAATCATTAAGAGATCGCCACTGTTGAAATAGAGGTCACCTTTCTTAAAAACATCTCTTAGTTTTTTCTTCTCTGTTTGAGACTTTCCTCCAGCATAGCCATTAAATGGTGTAAGTTGTGTGATTTTGCAAATCAGGAGTCCAACCTCACCTAGGTAACAAAAACATAAATTGTTATTTATTTTTGTATTAGAGGTTAGCAGGCTTTATTATTATTTTAAAACTGATGCCAGTTAGCTCATTGGTAGACAGCCAGCCCCAGAGAGTGTCATTTTTTTTTTTAATTTTTTGGTCTTTTTGAGACAGGGTCTCCCTGTGGCCCCAGCTGACCTGGAACTCACTCTGTAGACCAGGCTGGCCTTGAACTCACAAAGATCCACCTGCCTCTACCTCCCAAGTGCTAGGATTAAAGGCATGCGCCACCACAACCGGCCGAGAGTCTCATTTCTTACACACACATATATGCAGTAGATCACCGTCTGGTTTAAACGTGAACTGCCTCCATAGGGTCACGTGTTTGAACACTTGGTTTCCCACCGGTACCGCTGTTTTGGAAGGCTGTGGAACCTTTACGAGGTGAAGGAGCCTCACTGGAGAGCTCCACTTTCTCTCTATGCTTTGCTTTCTGACTGGTATGTAATGAGCATCTCCCACAGTCCCGCCACCACCCCCTACCAGCATGATGGACTGTATTCTTTTTTGAACCATAAGTCCAAATCACCCTCTCCTCCCCGAAGGCACTTTTTGTTGGGTATTTGGTCATAGTAACGAGACAAGCAATGAATACTGATCATGTGTCTATGATACAGCATATACATACATCTTCCAAACATTATTCTACATGGCCACCTCGTTATAATTACTGTATTATCGTTAATGGATAATAAGTTCTACACATAACTAGACAAATGGATAGAGGTTAAAGCCTAAAGTTCATCTAAAGTGATAGCTTTGAAGCCATAGTTGTCCACTACTTCCACTAAACACCTTACAAACAAGAAGCTGTCAAAAGCTTTAAAAGTGTAATCATGCAATGATAAATTAGCACCTTTTATAATTTATGTAACTATTTTGAAAGTCCTCCAATCAACTTCTTCCCCCCACCTCCTGGGTCTAACGAAATGGTAATACTGTTAGTTCTTAAAAGTCACTTGATCAAGATAAAAGCACAGTTAATTGAACAGAAAGTTCACTGTACCTTTGGGAACCTTGATGCAATATCCATCTGCGTCACGGACAGGTTCATCCTTCTCCACATCATATTTAATCAGCTCATAAGTTACAACTTTCTACCAAAATTAAGAGTGCTATTTGAGTACAAATTCTTTTGCAATTTTTGTATATTTACTTTATATTATAAAAAGCACACATAACTTACTATATAAGTGGGTAGAATTTTACATTTAATACCCAGATCCAGATGTGAAACATTTTTGTTTTATTTTTTTGGGGGGTGGTCTTTTTTTGAAAGAGGGTCTCCCTGTAGCCCCAGCTGGCCCGGAACTCACAATGTAGACCAGGCTGACCTTGAATTCACAGAGACTGGCCTGCCTCTGCCTCTAGAGTGCTGGGATTAAAGGCATGGCCACTATGCCAGGCTAAAACATTTTTATTTTATCTAATATGTTTCTTTCTGAACCTTTCTATGAAGTTAACCACCATTCTTTTATCACCACCAATTAATTTTAAACCTTAAACAAAGGAAGCAAGCTAGGCCATTGCATCTTGTTTCATTCAATATGTCTGAGAATATCCATCCACATTGGCATTTTTGTTAGTGTTTTTTTTTTTTCTTCATGTGGATGGTACTAGGGACCTTGCACAAGCTATACAAGTACTCAGCCAGCCCTAGTGGTCTGTTTTTATTGCAATCTAATTTTCCCTTGTATAAATGTATCACAGCTTGTTTATTTATTCTATTAATTGATATTTTTAGTTGACACTTGGATTATTTGTAATTTTGATCTATTATAAATAAAACCATTAGGAATATTCTCGTACATATCTTTTGGTGGACATATCACAAATTGGTTTATAATCTTACATAATCACATATCGACATGCAGCCATTAGCTGTGTCAACTTCCCGCTGGTGTGCTATCCAAGGCGGTTGAGGTTCAAAGGTAAAACTATTTGGGGCTCATGACTAAAAAATTATTATTATTAAAACTATCTATCGTATCTAGGGTGGTGGCGTATGCCTGTAATCCAGCTACTTGTGGCACTGAGGCAGGAGGACTGACCGTTGGAGGCTAGTGTGTTCAATTTAGTAAGAACACATAACAAAGTAAAAATTCTAATAAAGGTTATGGCTGTGGCTTGGCAGCAAATGCTTGTCTAATGTGTGCAGGGCCCTGGCTTCAATTTTCTGTATTGCAAAACTAAAACCATATCAGAACAAATGAACCCAAAGCCCAGGAGGTTGGGAACTTATACCTGTTTATATAAAGAAAGTTCCATGTAATTTTCATGCATAGCTCAATTAAAGGAAAATTTCACAGTATATAATAAACTTATAGAAATGGCAACTTTCAAGGTTTATTTTTTTTTACCATATACAAGTATAATCAGAGGTCATAGAGGTCGCAGGGCAGGTAGTAAGAGTAATGGGCTCATTATTAATAGAAGTGGAAATGACTTTTTCAAGAAGATCATTGTCACAGAGAATGAGCAAAATTTCTCTTTGGGATGCAGGTGGAACACGAATTCAATGCTACATCATCACACTGCTTTGAAGAACTCTAAGAACCAGTTGCATGTGGGCTTGGTTTTCCGTGTACTTAACTCTTTGTATGTAGTTTGCTCTTCCAATAGCACCGACTTTTCTTGGGTAATTCATAAATCCGATATTGCCTTCCGTGGAAGCGTAGAACTCATAGATGTGAATGTCCCCAAATCTCTTGATAAACTCTCTCCACACATCGCCTCGTAAGCCGTTGCCCAGCGCTAGTCTCACTTTGTGATCATGGTCATTTGGTTTCTGTGTTAACGGGAGAGGGAGCAGACTGAATTTGAACATTCTGAGAGATTATACTTATGTATTAATTGCCTTAAGTTTCTACATATTTAATTTATGCTGATAGTTGCCCTTATTTTAATTTCATATTTGTATTGGTTACACATTTAGCTTGGTAAAGAAGAGGGAGCTTGACCCATGAGGTGATGGGGAGTCAACATCCATGCTGGATAAAGACTTTCCAGTACAACTGCTCTCAAGTGACTCAAGTACCTCAGTAACCCCTCTCCCACTCTCTGTAAGTAAGGTCAAAAACTCACTGGTGAACTTCAATGTAAGCAGACACTCGTTTGACACTAAAACTTTGGAAAGGCTGTAAACATCGCAATCAATGTTGAGCACCTCCAGGAAGTAAATTCTCACAACAGATGATAAATTTGTTAATGTTATTATGTCTCATGGTATTAAGAAAGGAAATAGAAGGTTGAAAAAAGATACTAAAAGGATATGGGGGCTGGAGAGATGGCTCAGTGGTTAAAAGCACCGACTGCTCTTGCAGAGGACTTGGGTTCGATTCCCAGCACCCACATGGTGGCTAAGAACCGTCTTTAACTCCAGTTCCAGGGGAATCCGACCTTCTGACCTCCATAGCATTGCATGACATGGGTACACCAACCTACATGCAGGCAGTATACTCCTACACATAAAAAATAAATAAGTAAATAAAAAAAAAAGATATGGACATGGGGCTGGAGAGATGGCTCAGTGGTTAAGAACACTGACTGCTCTTACAGAGGACCCGGGTTCGATTCCCAGCACCCACATGGTGGCTAAGAACTGTCTTTGACTCCAGATTCTAGGGGAATCTGACACCCTCTTCTGACCTCCATGGCATTGCATGACATGGGTACACCAACCTACATGCAGACAGTACACTCATACACATAGAGAATAATAAAAAAAAAAGGATATGGACATGTAGATATTTTGGAAAAGCAAGATTTATATATGAAGATTAAGATGGATGGATGTTTCCAGAATAGAAAAGATAACATTTGTGCAAGTGATGAAGGTCTGAGCAGGTATATTAAAAACTGACTGACTAAATAAATAAATAAATGTCAAATTAAATAATGGAAAAATGCTTTAAGTGTTTGGACGACAGGCAGATTAATGCCTAGTATACCAAATTGAGAGGCATTAGAATGGCTTTGGGATAAGGCTTCCAGTTACTGTGACCTTCTTTGTACCTGGAAAAAAGATAACTTGAATGTTCCTCTCTCCTGGGATAGCCATCAGCATAGAGAGGGGCTGAGAGGCTGGGTTGCTGAAAGCAATCACTGTGCTCATGGTGTCCAGGTACTGCAGAAATATAAAACTGTTATTACAATAATTGCTGTTGCAGCCCCAAACTTTTGGTCTGTTCCTCTTTTGTACTTTTGGTTTGTACTGTACTGAGTGTATAGTACAAACCAAAAGTTTTACAAACCAAAACTTTTGGTTTGTACTGTACACTCAGTTACAGCCTCAGATGGATGGATGCAGACAGTACTGGGGTTACTGTAGGTTCTGGAAAAGATCCTTTGCATTTCTTTGTACTATGCAAGTGTTACTTTTGGGATTTTTTTCTTTCTGCCCAACAACAAAAAGTAGGACATTTGTGGAATGTACAGGGTGCCTTCTTTTGCCCATAAGAAGATGATTTGGCTCAAGAGGAGCTAGGTTTTTCCTCCTTGTACCAGATGAGTGCAGCCCAGAAGGCATGAGCTTGGTTTGGATCCTGATCAGCTGATTTCCTGTCTACAGGTATGTGATGTAAACCTCCCATTCCTTCTGAAAGATTATAAATAAGGATATGAGGGACTGGGGAAGAAAAGGAGCTGTTTTTGTTTGCAGCAGAAAAGCCTTCATTTGAGACAGACCTAAGAAGATTGTTTTAATTCCTTTTCCTGGGCTGGGCCGACTTGACCTGTGATGTTAGATCCCTTCTTTTTCTGACTGAGGCTATAAAAGCTCAATTCCTCATGGAAATCTACAACATAAAAAAAAAAACCCTCCTCTCTTGTCACATTCTCTGGGCATCCCTTTAAAGTACCTAAGTCTACTGGAAAATAAAAGATGAGACTTAAAGATAATATATAAATAATCTTAAAAATATCCAAGGTCAAAGTTTAGTCAAACCTCTACTTAAATGAGTGCTTGTTAACAATTATAAAGGCAGGCTCAAGGACCAAAGTATATGTCAAGGTTTATTTAAGAATGTTTGGGTTTTGTTCAAGGTTTAGCTACATAATTAAAAGTACCAACCCAGGGCTGGAGAGATAGCCTAGCGGTTAAGAGCGCCGACCGCTCTTACAGAGGACCCAGGTTTGATCCCCAGCACCCACATGGCGGCCAAGAACCATCTGAAACTCCAATTCCAGGAGAACTCCAGTTCCAGGGGAATCCGACACCCTCTTCTGACCTCCGCGGCATTGCATGACACGGGTGCACAGACCTGCATGCAGACAATACATTCATACGCATACAGAAATAAATAAAAATTTAAAAAAATTAAAAAAAAAGTATCAACCCAATGTTACTTGGGTTGTTTCATAACCATACTTGGAGACCTATACAAATCTGGTTTGAGGAATTTGAACAATTTTTTGCAGTTTGTGCTCCAAGGACAACTAAATCTCAGGGGACTACAGGGCATCTCAAAATGCCCTGTAACTATGATGAGTCACCTGTCCTCTTGTTCAGGGAGGCCATGGAGACCCCAGTAGATGGATTCTAACCAAAGTTCAGTCTATGAAGAGGAGGCTTAACACAGAGGAAAAAGTTTCCTCGGTGCTTCCAAGCAATGCCATGGTCAAGTAAGGCCTTTGACTGAGCCTTACCTAGATAGAACTGGTAAAGGAAAAGGCAAAGGAGCCAGAATCTCCTCCCAAAGCTCAAGTGACCCCTGAGGACCAGATGCTTAACTGACCTTGACAGTAAAAACAATTAATTGATTTGGGCCAACTGCATGGTTTTAAACAGCCAATGGAAAAGTATAACCAAAGATTAAAGTGATTGTGATTTCTGGAAGCTTCTGGAAAAGATGGGATTTCACTTCCCAGGCTTAAGTTCATATAAAATGTTATTTTAGACAATTATTTCTCACTAATGAGTCTTTCTAATTAAAAATGCTAGAACGGGCTTGACCACCCCGTTTAATCCTAGCGCAGGGCGTGTGCACACGCCTTTAATCCTAGCGGGCGTGTGCACCGCCTTAATCCTAGCACTTGGAGCAGAGGCAGGCGGATCTTTGTGAGTTCAAGGCCAGACTGGTCTACGAGTGAGTTCCAGGACAGCTGGGGACACAGGGAGACTCTGTCTCAAAAAGACCAAAAAAAAAAATGCTTAGATATAGGACTTCAAATCTTGGCATAATTCAACACTGCAGTGGGTACCTGCAGCCAAGAGAAACAAGCCCACTATTGCTCTAAACCATTGCACCATGACTTAATCAACTGTCTCCAAAGATTCTTACAGAGTCACATGACTACAGTAGCCCATACGAATGCCCAAGTAGCCATCCGGGACCAACTCAAGACTATGCTCCTGCCCCATGCCATCAGAGGAGTCCTCTGTGTTCCAATGGATCCCAAACCTCCCTTCCCCCCTATTGAGCCCACCCCCCTCAGCAGGAAGGAGATGAACTGATATATGATGCTCTCATTCCCAATCTATTCCTCTTTAGGGTCTGGAATAAAGTCTTCAGGGTCTGGAATAAAATAAAAAATTGGTTTATGATTTTTTTCCATTAAAAAAAATCATAAACCAATTCTTGCTCTGCAAACAAGTCTCCCATAAAGCTCAACCATAAAGTGGTTTCTGCTCTGCAAACAAGTCCCTCCAAGACCCTATAGGGAGGAATGTGGGCCCCAAATCCTTTATCCAATTCCGATGAGTCTATTTACACACACAAATGTACTTAAGCTCCCCTGCTGTTTGGTTGGTGTGGCTACTGCAGCCTTGCTGGTTAGTAGCGATCTCTCACTGACAAATAAAAGCCAATTTGGCTTGTTGAGGTTGGTTGCTTCCCCCACCACCTGCACATCTTTCAATTCCTATTCCTAACAATCACAAGACCAGTTACAGCTAAATCAAGACAAAGGAACTGTCACAGTGGGATGAGAGGGGACCAAGAAGGAGGACACTCATTTCCAGTTGCCAGGTGGCCTGAGAGGAAGATACTTTTTCATAAATAAAAATCTTAGAGGAAAAGCTATTGTTGTAAGGACTAAGAGATCTAGTCACCGTAAGAGGTGTTGAGAAGACAAGGCTACCTCCTTTAATTCTCCCATATTCTTTATGAGATCCCTACAGAGATGTACAAACCAAGAGTAGTTTTAATGTAATTTAAAAGGCAAAGTATCCTTTCTAGGAGATCACAGCCTAGTGGAAAGATAGGTCATTAAAGAAATGATAATTGTTCAGTTATAAATTGTGTTATTTTATGGCCTTTATTTGAACAGAAAACAGAATGGAACAGTGTAACTGGGCCAGACAAGAACCTTTACATCAAACCTTAATTTATTGGCTCAAACGGCAAATGCTGAAATCAGATCATTTCCTCCTCCTCCTCCTCCTCCCTCCTCCTCCTCCTTTCCTCCTCCTCCTCCTCCTCCTCCTCTCTCCTCCTCCCTCTTTCTCTTCCTCTTCCTCTCCTTTCTGAAGACATGGTTTCACTCTGTAGCCTAGGCTAGCCTGGAAACTTACTCTGCAGTCAGGCTGGCTTTTAACTTGGAGCAATCCACCTGCTTCAGCCTCCCACAGTGCTGGGTTACAAGTTGTAAAGCCACAATTCCAGTATTCTGTCTTCATTTATTTCCTACACTTCTACAAGAACTGCTCCAGGAGAGAGGCAGCTGGTTCTAAGGGGGAAGGACTTTGGTAGCTAGAAGCCAAACCAAAATAAACTTTGAATTGGTTCCAAGGAGGAGCAATAAACCAGGGAAACAGTAACCATGGACTGGACTTTTAAGTAGCTTAATTTGTCAAGACTTATGTTGTGAAACTTCTGGCCTCAGAAGTGGACAGATGATGCTGGGGCCCTCAAGTAGTCTGAGTGGCCAGGGTCCTTGGAGCGCTTATCAAGGTTGTGAGGAGTTGTTGGAGAAGGATTTTGAAACTGCCTAAGTCCTGGATGCTCTGATTGTGTAGGAATCTAATCTCTTCGTCAGGTCCAAGGTCACCAACTGTGTTCTCTTTCATAATTACCAATTACCTGTCAGGAGCTAGATCCTATGTCTTTTTGCTAGGGTCTGTTCCAGGTTATGCTGCTGTCCTGCTTACCAGACACTCTCTAGTAGTCCATTGAAATGTAGGGTTTCGGGGCTGGAGAGATGGCCGGATGTAAAGAGTGCTACTGCTCTTGAGAGGGACCCGGTTCGATTCCCAGCACCCACATGGCAGCTGAAATCGTCGCTATTAACTCCAGTTCCAGGGAAATCCGGACACCCTCTTCTGTACCTCTGCAGCATTGCCCACACGAGTGCTCGACCAACCTGCATTGCAGACAGTACACTCAGAATCATTTAAAAAAAAAAGAATGTAGGGTTTCATCTATTTCCCCAAAGGTTATTCTCCTCAGTAAGGATTGCATGTTGCAGAGAGTTCCCCTCCCACTATCTCTCCCTATAACTCCGAGAATAAAATGTTCCAATATTTTGAAAAACATGTTCAGGGCTGGAGAGATGGCTAGTGTTTAAGAGTGCCAACTTCTCTTGCAGAGGACCCGGTCAATCCCCAGCACCGCATGGTGGCCTAGAGAATGAATCTTTAACTCCAGTTCCAGGGGAAATCTAACAACCTCTTTCTGACCTGCATTGCACGACACTGGCACAGACACATGCAGAAAGTAATTCATACACATAAAAAATAAATAACATTAAACAAAAGAAAAACCATTTCAAACATTTCACTTAACAGCAGCCACGTGATCTGGGTAATCGTAAAGCCCTGTTTGTTCCATATGCAGCCAGTGTGCGGTTCTCCTCCTCCACACTCAGTTCACTTCCTGTCTAACAGAGCATCCTTCTCCCTCATTAGATGTATCTTCTTTGGAGGCCAAACTTTAACATATAACCTCCGCCAGGAAACCTTTGGTTTCCCACTTCAGCAGCCAGTGGCTGGGGCACTGGCACAAGGGCAGAGTTAAGGGTGCAGGTCGTGTGGAAGCTGGCCTAGCCTCACAGGTGCAGTGACCCTGTGCATGCAGGTAGCTGGTTATAATTCATAGCACCAGGAGGCTCAGTTTCCTCTACAGCTGACAGATCTATTGCACTAAGCAGAAGGCATTAAGGTTCTGGCTGGAATATTTGTGGACACAAATGAAATCCAGGGCCCTTCTGAGAAGCCTGATTTTCACTTCATCTTTTGCTTAGCAGTAGTTGGGGATGGAGTGTGACTCAAGCTCTTCGTTCTTGTGGGGACAGGCATGGCCCTTTATCATCCAAGCCAGTTCCCTTGTGGGTCATTTTCTTTCTCATGGATTAAAACCTTGTATTCTACATCAGAGCTGAGCCCAAACACACCTGAGGAGCTTAAGCCCAAACACACCTGGGGTTCAGTTACTAACAAAAGGTGAGAGGTCAAGGTTTCCTGGGGGTAGGGGTGTAGGGAATCAGGAAATTTAAGTCAGTAGCATATTCTTATTGAGGGCTTGTTTATATGGCAGCATTTGGCTTGTATTATTTTACTTAACTTTCTAAAAACTACCAGAATGAGACAGGTCATGAAGTATTTGTCTCGTATTACAATTGAGGAAACACAGCGTTGAGAAGCTTACAGTAATGAGCTCAGGATCACAAGGGTAGCAAAAGAGTTGCTCTAAGAATCAAGTACAAGTTTATGTGGCTGCAGTCAGCATTCTTTTCAGAGGCAGGAGGAGAAGAAGTTCAAAGTGATCCTCCATCAACTTAGACAGCTTGAGGCTAAAGGTCAGCCCCAGATACATGAGACTCTATCTAAAAACAAACCAAAAAGAATAAAAGGAGAAAGAAAAAAAAGATATATAGCATAAAAATCAAATAGCACTGAAAGGACTCTTGAATGAGAATGTTAGTTTTTTTCTACTTTTCTGTCCCAAACCTTTGCCCTTAGCTTATGACCCTGAGGTAGACACTTCTAACTTAGTGTTTCTTCTCTCCACATTTCAAACCTAACTACTTATATTACTATCTTTCATTACATCTACCCCCCAAAAGTCTGGATTATAAGCCTGTGTAATAACCAGGCCCAGCTTGAAAATATTCCTATGTGCAACTGATGGCTAATCTAGTTATAGAATTCTAGAGGGCAATAACTTTTACTTCAAATTCTGAAGGTACTGGATGGTCCAGGGCCTTCTGGATATGACAGGACATTTGCACTCCGGAACTCACAGCAGCTGGGGTTCCTGAACAAGAGCTGCACAAGATCAAGCCACTCAACATGCTCCACCCCTAACTCAGGAGCTATGGACAGCTGACGGCTTCTTCGGGAAGGAGAGTCAAGCTTTCTTTAAGGTGTGCTCCTGGGAGGTCAACCACGCTCCAGTGGACGACTCCACACCCATGAGTATACAGAGAGCAAAAATTGAAATCAGTGGGTTATTAAATTTAAAAAAAAAGAGGACACAAAGTTGGAGGGATATGGAGGTAGAGATGGATCTGGGGTGGGCTCAGGAGGCAGGTGGGGTCAGTATGATCAAAATACACCATGTGAAATTTTCAAAGATTAATAAAATATTAAAAAGAAGCAGAAATAAAAGGAACTTTGTCAATATGAAAACACACACAAATCAATCATGTGTGTATATATATATATATACATCCATATATATGTATATGTAATTATAATGTCTTTTTGAAATTTGTTCAGGAATAAATGAGCAAGAAATTTCAACTTATACCCTGAACAAATCTAAGAAATAGTATGGCTAGGATTCTTAGCTGAATGTTGTTGAATATATGGTCCATTCAGTCCAAGATTACTGCTTCCTGTTTCCTTCCAGCTCCTCCTGTGATCCTTAACTCCCTTTCAATACCCTGACCCCTTTTTTAGCGCAGCTTACTGAGTCAACTGCCTGTATGTTTATGTGTTTAGGGCCGATCACTTGGATAGACTAGCAAGAGAGCTCTGTCCCTCGAGAAAACGGATTCTGCCTCTCTCAGTAGACCTCGATTGTCTAGAACTCTTCATCTAGAGGTGGAATTTTTATTTTTTTTGGGGGGGGGTCTTTTTGAGACAGGGTCTCCCTGTAGTCCCAGCTGGCCTGGAACTTACTATATAGACCAAGCTGGCCTTGAACTCACAGAGATCTGCCTGCTTCTGCCTCCTGGGTCCTGGGATTAAAGGTATGCACCACCATGGCTGGCTAATCTTTTGTTTCTTAAAAAAAAAAATTCCAAAGGCTCCTCCCCCCCATTGACAACCTTAAATTTAATCATGGCACTCGCCTCTTAGATTTTACCTTCCTTGGCTCTACTACATCTGTTACCTCCATCTTTTGGGTTTCTGATTTACATAGTTCAAGGTTGCAGTATGTCTTAGCTTCTTGCTTCCTCCTCCTCCTCCTCCTCCTCCTCCTCCTCCTCCTCCTCCTCCTCCTCCTCCTCCTCTTCCTCTTCCTCTTCCTCTTCCTCTTCCTCCTCCTTTCTGAGACATGGTCTCACTCTGTAGCCTAGGCTAGCCTGGAACTTACTCTGCAGTTCAGGCTGGCTTTAAACTTGGAGCAATCCACCTGCTTCAGCCTCCCAAGTGCTGGGATTACAAGTGTAAGCCACAATGTCCAGTATTCTTCATTATTTCCTACACTTCTACAAGAACTGCTCCAGGAGAGAGGCAGCTGGTTCTAAGGGGGAAGGACTTTGGTAGCTAGAAGCCAAACCAAAATAAACTTTGAATTGGTTCCAAGGAGGAGCAATAAACCAGGGAAACAGTAACCATGGACTGGACTTTTAAGTAGCTTAATTTGTCAAGACTTATGTTGTGAAACTTCTGGCCTCAGAAGTGGACAGATGATGCTGGGCCCCTCAAGTAGTCTGAGTGGCCAGGGTCCTTGGAGCGCTTATCAAGGTTGTGAGGAGTTGTTGGAGAAGGATTTTGAAACTGCCTAAGTCCTGGATGCTCTGATTGTGTAGGAATCTAATCTCTTCGTCAGGTCCAAGGTCACCAACTGTGTTCTCTTTCATAATTACCAACTACCTGTCAGGAGCTAGATCCTATGTCTTTTTGCTAGGGTCTGTTCCAGGTTATGCTGCTGTCCTGCTTACCAGACACTCTCTAGTATTCCATTGAAATGTAGGGTTTCGGGGCTGGAGAGATGGCTCAGCAGTTAAGAGTGCTGACTGCTCTTGCAGAGGACCCAGGTTCGATTCCCAGCACCCACATGGCAGCTGAGAATCGTCTTAACTCCAGTTCCAGGGAAATCCGACACCCTCTTCTGACCTCTGCAGCATTGCACAACACGAGTGCACCAACCTGCATGCAGACAGTACACTCATACACATTAAAAACAAAAAGAAATGTAGGGTTTCTCTATTTCCCCAAAGGTTATTCTCCTCAGTAAGGATTGCATGTTGCAGAGAGTTCCCCTCCCACTATCTCTCCCTATAACTCCGAGAATAAAATGTTCCAATATTTGAAAAACATTTCAGGGCTGGAGAGATGGCCTAGTGTTTAAGAGTGCCAACTGCTCTTGCAGAGGACCCAGGTTCAATCCCCAGCACCCACATGGTGGCTGAGAATGATCTTTAACTCCAGTTCCAGGGGAATCTAACACTCTCTTCTGACCTGCATTGCACGACACAGGTGCACAGACCGACATGCAGAAAGTAATTCATACACATAAAAAATAAATAAAAATTAAAAAAAAAGAAAAACATTTCAAACATTTCATTTAACAGCAGCCACGTGATCTGGGTAATCGTAAAGCCCTGTTTGTTCCATATGCAGCCAGTGTGCGGTTCTCCTCCTCCACACTCAGTTCACTTCCTGTCTAACAGAGCATCCTTCTCCCTCATTAGATGTATCTTCTTTGGAGGCCAAACTTTAACATATAACCTCCGCCAGGAAACCTTTGGTTTCCCACTTCAGCAGCCAGTGGCTGGGGCACTGGCACAAGGGCAGAGTTAAGGGTGCAGGTGTGTGGGAAGCTGGCCAGCCTCACAGGTGCAGCTGACACCTGTGCATGGCAGGTAGCTGGGTTTATAATCATAGCACCAGAGGCTCAGTTTCCACTCTACAGCTGACAGATCTTATTGCACTAGCAGAAGGCATTAAGGTTCTCGGCTGGAAATATTTCTGGACACAAATGAAATCCAGGGCCCTTCTGAGAAGCCTGATTTTCACTTCATCTTTTGCTTAGCAGTAGTTGGGGATGGAGTGTGACTCAAGCTCTTCGTTCTTGTGGGGACAGGCATGGCCCTTTATCATCCAAGCCAGTTCCCTTGTGGGTCATTTTCTTTCTCATGGATTAAAACCTTGTATTCTACATCAGAGCTGAGCCCAAACACACCTGAGGAGCTTAAGCCCAAACACACCTGGGGTTCAGTTACTAACAAAAGGTGAGAGGTCAAGGTTTCCTGGGGGTAGGGGTGTAGGGAATCAGGAAATTTAAGTCAGTAGCATATTCTTATTGAGGGCTTGTTTATATGGCAGCATTTGGCTTGTATTATTTTACTTAACTTTCTAAAAACTACCAGAATGAGACAGGTCATGAAGTATTTGTCTCGTATTACAATTGAGGAAACACAGCGTTGAGAAGCTTACAGTAATGAGCTCAGGATCACAAGGGTAGCAAAAGAGTTGCTCTAAGAATCAAGTACAAGTTTATGTGGCTGCAGTCAGCATTCTTTTCAGAGGCAGGAGGAGAAGAAGTTCAAAGTGATCCTCCATCAACTTAGACAGCTTGAGGCTAAAGGTCAGCCCCAGATACATGAGACTCTATCTAAAAACAAACCAAAAAGAATAAAAGGAGAAAGAAAAAAAAGATATATAGCATAAAAATCAAATAGCACTGAAAGGACTCTTGAATGAGAATGTTAGTTTTTTTCTACTTTTCTGTCCCAAACCTTTGCCCTTAGTTTATGACCCTGAGGTAGACACTTCTAACTTAGTGTTTCTTCTCTCCACATTTCAAACCTAACTACTTATATTACTATCTTTCATTACATCTACCCCCCAAAAGTCTGGATTATAAGCCTGTGTAATAACCAGGCCCAGCTTGAAAATATTCCTATGTGCAACTGATGGATAATCTAGTTATAGAATTCTAGAGGGCAATAACTTTTACTTCAAATTCTGAAGGTACTGGATGGTCCAGGGCCTTCTGGATATGACAGGACATTTGCACTCCGGAACTCACAGCAGCTGGGGTTCCTGAACAAGAGCTGCACAAGATCAAGCCACTCAACATGCCCCACCCCTAACTCAGGAGCTATGGACAGCTGATGGCTTCTTCGGGAAGGAGAGTCAAGCTTTCTTTAAGGTGTGCTCCTGGGAGGTCAACCACGCTCCAGTGGACGACTCCACACCCATGAGTATACAGAGAGCAAAAATTGAAATCAGTGGGTTATTAAATTTAAAAAAAAGAGGACACAAAGTTGGAGGGATATGGAGGTAGAGATGGATCTGGGGTGGGCTCAGGAGGCAGGTGGGGTCAGTATGATCAAAATACACCATGTGAAATTTTCAAAGATTAATAAAATATTAAAAAGCAGAAATAAAAGGAACTTTGTCAATATGAAAACACACACAAATCAATCGTGTGTGTATATATATATATATATACACATCCATATATATGTATATGTAATTATAATGTCTTTTTGAAATTTGTTCAGGAATAAATGAGCACGAACTTTCAACTTACACCCTGAACAAATCTAAGAAATAGTATGGCTAGGATTCTTAGCTGAATGTTGTTGAATACATGGTCCATTCAGTCCAAGATTACTGCTTCCTGTTTCCTTCCAGCTCCTCCTGTGATCCTTAACTCCCTTTCAATACCCTGACCCCTTTTTTAGCGCAGCTTACTGAGTCAACTGCCTGTGTGTTTATGTGTTTAGGGCCGATCACTTGGATAGACTAGCAAGAGAGCTCTGTCCCTCGAGAAAACGGATTCTGCCTCTCTCAGTAGCCCTCGATTGTCTAGAACTCTTCATCTAGAGGTGGAATTTTTATTTTTTTTGGGGGGGGGGTCTTTTTGAGACAGGGTCTCCCTGTAGTCCCAGCTGGCATGGGACTTTAGAGATAGGACCAAGCTGGCCTTGAAACTCACCAGGAGATCTGGCCTCTGCTTTTGCCGCCTTGGGTCCTGGGATTAAAGGTATGCACCCCCATGGCTGGCTAATCGGTGGTTTCGGAAAAAAAAAAATTTTCCCACAGGGCCGCCCCACCGTGCGACAACGGAAATTTAATCATGGCACTCGCCTCTTAGATTTTACCTTCCTTGGCTCTACTACATCTGTTACCTCCATCTTTTGGGTTTCTGATTTACATAGTTCAAGGTTGCAGTATGTCTTAGCTTCTTGCTTGTTCGATAATGGAACATGTGTGTGTTCTTAGCTTCCCTGTTTTGGGGTGATTTCCAAGTGGTGACCTATTGTGCTGCACACGGGGAGGTTCCACCTGCTGTATCTCCCTCCTCCTTCCAGGCAGCCCTCCCCACTGCAGTCCCAACCGTATCTCAAAACCCCATGTTTACATTATCCTTCTACATGAGGCTCTTTAGCCACGGTCTGTCATGTTCACACTGCACATAAACAAATGGGAGATGACCAACTTCACCTGATCAACCAGAATGATTTTTCATTAAATAAGTGCTCTGGGGTCTGAAGAGATGGTTCAGTGGTTAAGAGCATTTGGTTGCTCTTGCAGAGGACCTGGGGTTCAGTTCCCAGCACCCACCCCCAAGTGGATAATGACCATCCCATAATTCCAGTTCCCGGGCATTTTCTGATGCAGCTTCTGTTCTCCATGGGTATGTATTGCCATGGGACACTTAAACCAATGTAGGATTAATACCACTCCTACATGTCAAGTAAAAATAATAAGTGGCTCTGTAAGAAGACGAGGGCCGCTACATGTTACAAGGAACAGACACACGGTCAATAAAACAGGGTAAGCGCATTTAATGACAAACTTACACAGCTTATAAACGCCTGGGTTGTGGTTCTGGCGCATGCCGTTACTCCTAGCACTTGGGAGGCCGAGGCACGGTGGATCTTTGGGAGTCAAGGGCCAGCCTGGTCACAGAGTGTTCCAGGACCGCTGGGGCCAAAGGGGGACCCCTGCCCAATTTAGCCAGGAATTTGCTTTGGCTACGCGTTTCCATAAATCTCAGCATGGGAAGAGACACATGGACACACGTGGGAAGAGATCTCTTATTTCTTCTGTGTACATGGGACAGATATTCACTGATTCAGTCAGTGACTATGTACAGCAGCTACTGTGAGCTGCATGCTAGTAGGCACAGCATGCAATGATAATGGCAGCCACAGCTACAGTTTGTTGCACATTTACCAAGTGGAAGGGATTTGCTATGTGCTTATTGAAAACATTAATTCTCTTTTGTATTTGATGACTGCTAATGAGGGAAAGAAAAACAGTCTAGGATATTGCACTAGTAGGCTGGCTCGGGAACGCTGACATTGGGGAGAGGCAGTCAGGGCACAGGCTCTTCAGCTTTACTTTACCTGGAGCCACATGTGAGCCAGTGACCTGAAGAGCTATTCCTGGGGCCACTTCCATGTTGTCTGCTTTACCAGGAGAGCCATGAACATGGTTAAGAAGAGCGACGAGGGCCATAGCAGCCTCTATGTCTGAGCACTGGCCTTAGAGGCTTCTGAGGAGCCGTGCCAGGTTGAGAGGAGCCATTCGGTTTAGACACATGGCACCTTTGATTCTCAGGTACTCGGGCTGTTGATGTATTTAAGTTTTATTGCGTCATGTGTGCATGCGTGCATGAATTTGTGTGCTGTTGGTGCGTGCAATACTGTTCTTTTCTTTTTTTTTTTGGTCTTTTCGGGACACGGGTATCCCTGTAGCCCCAGCTGTCCTGGAACTCACTCCGTCGACCAGGCCTGGCCTTGAAACTCACAAAGATTCCCCTGCCTCTGCCTCCCAAGTGCTAGGATAAAGGTAATTACAATTTTTCTTAAAGTCCCTCTAAATGTATAGAAAACACTATGAATCTTAAAAATGTTCCTACAGGATTTAAAAAAATTATTTATCTTTTTATGTGTCTGAATTTTTTACTGTCTTGCATGTAGGTTGGTGCAACATGTTGTGCCAATGCCGCAGAGTGGTCAGAAGAGGGTGTCAGATTCCCCTGGAAACTGGGTGTCACAGAGGTTCTCAGCTACCATGTGGGTACTGGGGATCGAAACCCGGGTTCTATCTGCAAACCAGTTGGTGCTCTTGTTTTTTTATTTTTTTTAATTTTTTGATTTTTAAGGGATTCTTACAATCAAGGACACAGTGGGGCAGAGAACAAGGGAGGGGACTCAGGATGCATACAAGTAAGTAGAAACAGTTTGGTGATCTTAAACAACTAGTGGCAATTATTGCTCAGCCCGTAAACGGATTTTTTTTTTTTAAGTTAACTTGATTCATTTCTTGGAATTCTTACAAGTATTTTCCAGGCAAGCAGCACTGAGAGAAAAACAATAGCAACTCACACCCAGTTCTTGATTAGGAACCACCCAACGTTATACCTCGAAGCATACAATACTTTGAAGGTGTTAAAACCTATAGCAAAAACCATTTATTGGAAAAAAAAAAGAGTAACAGATATAATGTATACATGTGTGTGTGTGTGCACTCCTCAAGAGAATGACATTACAAACACGTTTATTTATCCCCAATCTAAGGGAGGTACTCTTGTCTTCAAGATCCCAAAAAAAAAAAACCTATCCCCCAAAAACCAACAACAACAACAACAACACAAAATTAGAACAAGTGTGCCTCACCTTTTACAGTGCAGACGAAAATCAAGGAGCTGTGTGTATTTCTGATTCTCTTTTTTTTTGAGGACAGGGTTTCTCTGTAGTGCCAAGCTGGCCTGGACCTTCACTATATAGAGCAGGGGTTTGCGGAACTTCTCACAGGAGATCGGCCAATCACGTGGCACTTCCCTAGTGCTCGGGACCTCTAGAAACAATGCACCCACCATGCAGTGGCTGTGAATCTGGGTTTTAATAGACAGATATGTAGTCTTGAGGACCAGGTGGAATAATAACATGAAAAAATACTGCTAGGAAAAGGTCCTACTTTAGCTGATAGCTAATTGTGGCTTTCACAAATCTGTTGAATTTTCCTAAAAAATTCCCGTTAACATGCCAGAAAAACCTAGCACATTTTGGATAAAAAAAATGTTACTTCCTTCAACTCAAATATACATTTTTTTTGGGGTGGGGGGACGACAAGAATTTAGAGGTCTACTAGCCAAAAATGCCTTGATGCCTGTGATGTACCAATTACTAACTCCATTCTAGGGATCAGGCAGTGACCAGAGCCTTTGTTTGCATAGAATTTCATTAATGGAGAAGACAGACACTAACCATATGGACAAGTACAACATCAGGTATGATTAGTTCCATCAGATGCAGTAACAGGACAGAGAGTTGGATGGGTATTGGTAGGAGGGGCTTGGAAATGAGGTGGCATCTGGGCAGAGGCTGAATGAGGTGATAGGAGGGGGAACTTAGAGAAGGGTCACTTTTACTTTTTTAAATTTACTTTATTTTGATCTGTGTATGAATTTGTACTGTCTGCATTAGGCTTGTGCACCCGTGTCATGCAACACGTCAGAGGTCAGAAGAGGGTTTCGGATTCCTCTGGAGCTGGTGTTCTCCTGTAATTGGAGTTCTCCTGTAATTGGTGTTAAAGATGGTTTTCAGCCCATGTGGGTGCTGGGGATACGAACCCGGGTCCCCTGCAAGAAGTTGTGTTGTGCTCTTAACCGCCAGGCTCTCTTTCCAGCCCTACTTTTTTTTTTTTTTATGTGTATGAGTGTACTGTCTGCATGTAAGTTTGTGCACCCATGTCGTGCAATGCCACGGAGGTCAGAAGAGGGCATTGGTTCCCCTGGAACTGAAGTTAAAGACAGTTCTCAGCTACCATGTGGGTGCTGGGATGGGAATAGAACCTGGGTCCTCTGCAAGAGCAGCCGGTGCTCTTAACCACTGAGCCATCTTTCCAGCCCCACTTTTACTTCTTTCTGTTTCACATGGTATCTGGCATAGATGTTGGACATATTGGTGCTTACCAATAGCAATGAATCAATTCAGTGAGCCCTTGAGTTTGTTTTATGTGGATTGTAATAGCTTAAAGGGATTAAGATCGGGTGGGTGCACTTCTGTTCAGTGGTTCCCAAGTAGGACAAAAATGCCTGCCTGGGTCCATGTGGCAATGCCTAGAGACACTGTAATTAAGGTCGGCTGTCTGCGGGGAAGGTTACATTTGCATCTTGGGAATGAAGGCCAAGGGAGCTGCTGAATACCCTCCCTGACATGGACGAGGCCCACAGAGCACCACTGCAGAGAATCCCTGATCTGGCCCCAAGGCAGCTACCAGGGGCCTGGGCAGGAGGAGCTCATTGGAACAACCCCATCAAGATAGCTGGCCATCCTCAGACAGTAGATCTACAACCCTTAGAGTTACTCTGAAACAGACTTGGTTGGTTTGTTTCAAAGCTCAAGGTCAGTAAAAGTTTCCGACATGGCTTTCCTCTAAGGGAGAACAAGGAAACAAAACATGACCCTTGTATTAGTCACTTTTCTGTTGCTGTGATAAAACACCATGACCAAGGAACTTATAGAAGGAAGAGTTTATTTGAGCTTACGATTGATGGTTCCAGGGAATTAAGAGTCCATTGTGGTGGGAGGCATGGTGGCTGGTGCTGGAGCGGCAGGCCAAGGGTCACATCTCCCAATGAGAACAGGAAGCAGAGAGAGCAACTGGAGACTATGAGGCTTGTTAAACTTACTAAGCCTGCCCCCAATAACGTACTTCCTCTAGCATGGCCACAACTTCTAAGACCTCCCAAAACAGTGCCACCAACTGGAGACAAAATGTCTGAATACTTAAAGCCTATGGGGGACACTCATTCAAACCACCACAACCCTCACTATTAAAGATTTCAGTGAGGAGAAGAATTAAAGATTTCAGTGGAGAGACAGCTCAGCAGTTAAGAGCACTGGCTGCTCTTGCAGAAGATCTAGGTTCAATACCCAGAATCCACATGATAGCTTACCATCAGTAACTCCAGTTCTAGGGGATCTGTCACTGGCTTCTGGTATTTGCAGGTACCATGTACATGTGACATATTTATATACATGCAGGCAAAACACCCATACATATAAAAAAATTCTTAAAAAAAGTTATTAGCCAGATGTGGTGGCACACACCATTAATCCCAGCACTTGGGAGGCAGAGGCAGATGGATAACTCTGAGATCAAGGCCAGCTTGGTCTACATAGTGAGTTCCAGGCCAGCTGGGGCTACAGAGAGGCCCTGTCTCAAAAATACCAAACAACAAAAAAGTTACAGCTCAGGGAAGATGGAAGGCATGATGACCCACACCGGGAACACACCCATAAGAAGCAGGAAGCAAAGTGGAAAGAGCAGGAGTGGCTTTTTCTGGAGTGACTCAGATTCATGTGAAGTGGGGCTGACAGTGGCTTTTCATAAGCAGAGAGGGTCGAGGAGGATTTATGAAGCAGAAGGCAGAGAATAGAAATCACAACAAAAATTCATAGTCACTGCCATCTCGGAAGGTCCTTCTGATGGTAGCTGTGCTATCGGGTACTTCATTATAACAAACAACTGTTGTCTAAACTGAACACTGAAGCAGGTGAGTCTGAAGAGGGCCTGACATAACCTCAAGCAACTGAACTCCAATCTATTTCAAAAGATATCAAAACAGGAGGAGTGTTACCTGTGGCGTGTTGCATAAATAGCGTAGCAGTTCACCAATATACTGAATGGCAGTGACATTGTATTTTCTGCAGTCATCCCAAAACTGGCTGGCTGAAAATTTGCTCCTCAAAGCAATAGTAGCACCTACAGAAAAGGGACAGGAGGCATCACTAAAGGGATGCTATAAAACAAAACAAAACAAAACAAAACAAAACAACCTCTCCAGTTATAGCTGTCATTGTTTGAAAGGCAGAGACTTTAAAACGAATTACATTCATAAACAAGTGTTGAGTATCTATTGCATTTAGTAAAAAAAAAAAAAATGAAAGTTCTTTCTTTTGCCTATGTGAGTCTCCAAGTTATAGAAAAGGAGAAGATGTTTGGAGAATTATTCTATAAGTCAGGTGCTCAAATGAGGGCTTATGAGCTGGAGGAGAGGAAGAAGGAGAGTGAGAATGGAGAGAGAGAAGAGGAGAGAAGAGGAGAGAGAGGGAGAGGGGGAGGGGGGAGGGGGAGAGAGGGAGGGAGGGAGGGAGAGGGGGAAAGAGGAAGGAGGGAGGAGGAAAGAAGATCGAAATGGAGAGATGGAGAGATGGAGATACATGAGTGTAGAGGGCGAGCGAGGTAGGGGAGAGAGCGGGAATGGAGTGCAGGTTTAGAGAGGGCCCCTTCGCTGTCGCAAGCATCGCATGGCTCTCATGGGCTTTGACGAGATAGTCGTTTCCGCTCTGCGTTCTCTCTGGTCCGCTCCTGAGTCTTTTTCTCGCGCATCGCTCCGACCTCTCTCTATCTCTACGCTCATCGATATCGTATCTCATCCTGCTTTATTCCCATTTTGTGTCCACGTCTTCCTCTTTCAGTGCTCCCTTCCTTTCTGGCGCTATGGGGAGATTTAGGGTTACATTGTTGCGTTCCTTAGAGCACAAAGGAAAGGAGAACCAGGAGTATAGAATCACCCACACTAAATAGAATAAATAGAGGCAAACTCAAAGAATTATTTAAAATAAAGGGTGGGGGCAATCATCCAGTACAACGCAAAGGTCTTAAAAATACACAAAACAAAAAAAGAGAAAAATAGATAAAAAAACAACAACATATACAAAAAGAAAAACCGAGGGCGGAGCATGAACCCAGGAATCAGGTAGCCTCTAAACCTGGAAAAGAGCAGGGCATGGGTCCTCTTCTTCAGCATCCAGAGAGGAGTCAGCCCTGTGTAGACAGCTTGGATTTGGGGTTTCTGACTTCCGGAATAGTGAGAAAATAAATCTGTATTGTTGAAAGCCACTAAGCTCCTGGAAATTTGTTACAGTAGCAGTAGAAAGCTCATACATATTTTTTTCATGTTTTCATGCTTTTTTATGCTTTGTAATCCGAAGACCAGTGTTTTAAAGAACTATTAGTCAGAACTATTTTTCTCCTGTAGGCATTATTTATTGATTTATCGTCCTCAGGCCCCAGTTTCCTTTTGCAAGAATCTAGTCTGTGTGCTTGTATGTGCTACTGAAGTGGCTAGGCATTTCAATAGTTGAGGAATCAGAATAGAGGCAATGGAGACTCACTCTAGCCCAGGCTGCTATAAAAAGTGATCATAGGGGGGTGAAATAGCTCAGTGGTTTAGGGCATGTACTGTTCTTTCTAGGACTTGATTAAATTCCTAGCAACCCATGTCAGATTATACTAACAAGAGAACAAAACAAGACAACTGGAGTCTAAGCTTCCAAGAAATCGAACATCTACTGCTACGGTACACCTACACTTACCATGAGCAAAAATAAAATCTTGTGGGCGTGGGGGGCACGCCTTTAAATATCCCAGCACGTGGGAGACAGAAGCAGGCGGATCTCTGTAGGTTCCAAGGTCAGCCTGGTGTACACAGTGAGTTGGAGGCCTGCCTGGTCTGCATGGCAAGTTGAGACCCTGTCCTCAAAAAGAAACAAAAAAAAAAAAAAAAAAAAAATCTTAAAATGATTATAGGCTGGGTGGGTTACACTAAAAATAATGACTTTTTTCAGTTTAGAGGCTGTGAAGTTCAAAATGAAGGTACCAAAGGAAAAAAAAGATCAAATACAGCGTGTGCCCGACGGGGTCTGAGATTCGTTTACTCACTACAGAGACGCGGCTAAGTCTTCTCCTCTCCGCCTCGTTGAGTCACCGTCTATGTCGTTCTGGGTCAGAGGTTTTACAAGCCAAATCGCGTTCGTGTGCAAAAAAAAAAAAAAACAAACTAGTGTCTGCTTTTTGTCTGGGTAAGGACCTGCTTTTTGGTTTGGGAATACTCATCACCTTCCCATGTCTTTGCATGCTCTTTACTGTATCTTCTTAGATGGGAACCAGTACATTACAGAAGCTACCATATTTCTTCCTGTATATATACTATATATATTTATATTTATAATTTTTATTTTTATTTGCCTTGGCCCTGCCTTCTAATATCACACTATGGCTCAGAGTTTCAACATGTAAACTGTAAACTGTTCAGGACTGGATGGCACGAACATTCAATCTGTAAATGTCAGACCATGGTACACAAGTGCTGTCTCTCCTCTCTTTTGTATTTTAAAAATGTTTTATGGTTAAATGAGCTGTTACAATGGGGGAAAGTGTCCGTATTGTTTTCTTAGATGGTGGGGGAAGAATTCAGGGCTAGGTTCCTGGAAAGGGGGGGGCATGGCTCTAAGCTTTCACGAGTAAAAGCAGAGTACATTCTCCAGGAGGGAGACAGGATGTCGGCTCCCATTGAACAGTAATGTTGGAGAAGGAAAGAAGAGATGGCAGGCCAGATGTTCTGTCTGAGGCTGATGGATTGTGAAGAAAGAAAGAACAAGGAATTCAACTAAACTGCAGGCAGAGTCATGAAAAAAAAAAAATAAGAAAGCACCCGGTAATCGCAGTTACACCTTTTTCATAGCAGATGCTTGCTTATGGAGAGAGAGGTGGAGATTTCTGACATCTAAGAATCTACTTTCTTAACTTGGGCAAAGACATGGATTATTTTAAAGTTTTCCCTTTTGAGCAGATGCGAATGGCGGTCAGCTTCTGATGGCTCAGGAAGAGGACAAAGCTTACCAGTCACGATACATCCGTGCAAGCCAATCATAAGTGCAGCACTGTGATACAACGGCAGAGTGGTGTAGATGACGTCATTCTCCTTAATCCCACTTGCCAAAGCAAGGCCTGTTCCGTACCACAGGCGGTGATGATTGATGGTTGCAGCCTTAGGGAGACCTTTGTAAAGGAACAAGAGAAAGCAGCGGTGAGCCAAGATTATCCATTGGCAGCCAGTGATGGTGATCTGGCCCGCAAGGCCTCCTCACCCCGCTGAGAGCAGACTGCACAGGGGGGTGGGCCATCCACAAATCTGTACATTTTTCTTTTCTGAGGAGCATCAGACCAGAGAATAAATGTTCTGTGTTTTGTGTTGTTAGAGGGTCATTACTGTACAGACCCCACTCTGCTAGTGTGCTGAAGAGTCAAGCACACATATAAAGGATTTTGTTAAGCTTCTTTGCTGCCTGGGCAGTGGGAGGAGAAAAGGTGCCATGTTCCTTGAAGTGCCCGGTACTTAGGGAGTAGAGGTGAGGCGAGAATCTGTAATAAGTTGTCAAGGCCGAAAACCTGGTCTCGCTAAAAGTGCAAGTTCCAGAAGCAGCTGGTGCTAACATAATACCACCCTGTCTCAGAAAGAACATCAACAAAACAAAACAAAGCCCTAGGATTTTGGTGTCATGCCTCGTCCTACTTAATAAAATCTGAAAATCTGTGGACGGACGCTGATTGTTGTGCTCTCAGAGCAACTTCGCATGGATTTCCCGGATCGAGATTGGTTGTGTAGTTTTTGTATCTGAAGAAAACCTAAATTCTTTCTCTGCTTGGGGCTCATATTTTTGGTAAGATATTTTCTTCAAAAATTTTTCATATATTTTCCTAAACACATTGACAGTGATAATATATAGAATTCATATTCCTCAACCCCAAACCAAAAAAAAAAGAGGAGGAAACGCTGGAGACTACTGTAAAACGCCCATAAAATCGTTCACTTGATCTTTGCAAACACACAGATTTCCTGTAATTATACAGATTTCCCATTCCTTATTTAATATAGGAATACTCCTATGAACTTTTTTCTCAGAGACCCCACAGTGCTCTAGACTCCATTGCTTATTTATTTCCTTTCTCAGCTGCATCATATTTGGTAATGAGATTATTAGTTATTTTACCATATGTTTGTTATTTCCATGTGGAAAGTGACAAAAAAAAAAATAAAAAAAATATATACAAACAAAAAAACAAGACAAGAACTATCGCAACTAGTAAAAATGATATATAGGTTGAAAAGCAATTGCCATTGTAAGGGAATTCCCGTTTACCAAAACGTTCCCGGCGTTAAAGATGAAGTTACCAGTGATCGCATCCTCAGAGCCTGCCCACGACACCTCCACCTCCATCTTCCAACAGAACAAAAAAAAGCCCCTCCCTCCTCACAGCTTCCCACAGACACCCGTCCTCCGCACAGCCTTTCCCACAGACACCTCCATCCTCACAGTCTTACTCCCCAACCCCTCCAATCTCACAGCCTTCCCCAACAAAACACTCCTTCCACTCCAAGCCTCCCCAGACCCCTCCATCCTGTCACTCCGCCACAGCCTCCCACAGACACCTGCCATCCTCACCAGCCCTGCTCACAGACTCCCCTCCATCCTCACAGGCATATACCACACACAAAAACAAACTCCTCCTCACGAACCTTACCCCAGACACCCTCCTCCCAACATCAGCCTGCCGCACAGACAGACCACTCCTCCCACCAGTCTTCCCACAGACCCCTCCATCCTCACAGTCTTCCCACGGACACCTTCCATCCTCACAGCCTTCCCACACTCTCCATCATCCAGCCTGACCACAGACAACCCTCCGTCCACCCCGCACCTCCTCACAGGCTTTCACAGACACCCGCCTCCTCACAAACTTCCCCAACACCTCAATCCTCACTCACTTCCCCAGACACCTTCCCATCCTCCAACGCCTGCCCCAAACAACCGGACTCTCCTCCTTACACACAACAAGCCTGCCCCAGACACCCTCCATCCGCCAGCCTCCCACAAAAGAAACAACCCTCCATCCTCACAGCCTGCCCACAGACACCCTACATCCTCACAGTCTTCCCACGGACAAGACAATACAAAAAAGAAAAAAAAAGGAAAAAAAAAAGACCCTCCAGCTCCACAGTCTGCAACGCCAGACAACCTTCATCCCACACCCTTCCCCAGCACTCGCACTCCGCACGAGCCTGCCCCAGACCACCTGGCCTCCCATCACATCTTCCCACAGAACCGTCATCCTACCAGAAAAAAAAATCCCTTCCCACAGACACCTTCCATCCTCACAGCCTGCCCACAGACACCCTACATCCTCACAGTCTTCCCACAGACACCTTCCACCCCCAGCCTTCCACATACACCCTCCTCCAGCCAGCCTCCTCTTCCACAAGACACCTTCCTCCTCAAAGCAAAAAGAGCCTGCGCTGACACCCTCCTCCTCACAGCCCTGGCCCCCAGAACACCCTCCATCACTCAAAAACCTTCCCACAGACACCCCTCCATCCTCACGCCTGCCCACAGACACCCACCATCCTCACCAGATCAGCCTTCCCACGAAGATACGCCTCCATCCTCACATCCTTCCTACAAGAACACCTTCCAATCTCCAGCCCGCCCCTCCCACAGGCACCCTCCCCCCACTCCTCCACATTCCGTCCCCCACGTACACCTTCCCAATCCCCAGCCTCCACAGACAACACTCCGCTCCCAGCCTGCCCACAGACACCNGAGAGAGAGAGAGAGAGAGAGAGAGAGAGAGAGAGAGAGAGAGAGAGAGATACTGAATGTATTACCTTGTATGGCAAAGTATTAGATTGCAAGTGATTACATTAAGGTCTGGAGATGGGGAAGATTTTTCTGGGACTGTCTTGAGCCCAAGTTAACCACAAGTTCCTCAAAGGGATGTAAAATAAAGTGGAGGGCAATCATCCAGTACAAGGCAAAGGCTGTACGACATTCCCTGAAGACGAGGGCAGGGAGCATGAACCCAGGAATTCAGGTAGCCTCTAAACCTGGAAAAGAGCAGGGCATGGGTCCTCTTCTTCAGCATCCAGAGAGGAGTCAGCCCTGTGTAGACAGCTTGGATTTGGGGTTTCTGACTTCCGGAATAGTGAGAAAATAAATCTGTATTGTTGAAAGCCACTAAGCTCCTGGAAATTTGTTACAGTAGCAGTAGAAAGCTCATACATATTTTTTCATGTTATTCATTCTTTTACTCTTATATACCAAAGACCAGTGTTTTAAAAGAACTATTCAAAACTATTTTTCTCCTTTAGCATGTATTTATTGATTTATCTGTCTCAGAGCCCCAGTTTCCTTTGCAAGATCTAGTCATGTGTTCTTGTAATTTGCTACTGAAGGCTAGGCATTTCATAGTTGATGAATCAGAAGTAGAGGCATGGACCATCACTCTTAGCCCAGGCTGCTATAAAAAGTGATCATAGGGGTTAGAAATAGCTCAGTGGTTGAGAGCATGTACTGTTCTTTCAGAGGACCTGGATTAAATTCCTAGCACCCATGTCAGATGGCTAACAACCACCTGTAATTCTAGCTCCAGAGAATCGAACATCTCTGGCTACTGGTACACATACACTTACACATGATCAAAAATAAAATCTTGCTGGGCGTGGTGGCACGCCTTTAATCCCAGCACTTGGGAGACAGAAGCAGGCGGATCTCTGTGAGTTCAAGGTCAGCCTGGTGTACACAGTGAATTCCAGGACAGCTGAGGCTGCTGAGACCCTGTCTCAAAAAGACAAAAAAAAAAAAATCTTAAAATGATTATAGGCTGGGTGGGTTACACTAAAAATAATGACTTTTTTCAGTTTAGAGGCTGTGAAGTTCAAAATGAAGGTACCAACAAACTAGTGTCTGCTTTTTGTCTGGGTAAGGACCTGCTTTTTGGTTTGGGAATACTCATCACCTTCCCATGTCTTTGCATGCTCTTTACTGTATCTTCTTATAATGGTACCAGTACAATGTACAGAAGCTCCATACTCTTCTTTCCTTTATATATACTATATATAATTATATATTATAATTTTTAATTTTATTTGCCTTGGCCCTGCCTTCTAATATCACACTATGGCTCAGAGTTTCAACATGTAAACTGTAAACTGTTCAGGACTGGATGGCACGAACATTCAATCTGTAATTTACATACACATGTTATCACATTGCTGTCTCTCTCTCTCTCTATGTATTTTAAATGTTTATTTAAAATGAGCTGTTACATGGGGAAAAAGTCACGTTGTTTAGCTTAGTGAGAGAATCAGAGCTAGGTTCCTGGAAGAGGGGGGCATGGCTCTAAGCTTTCACGAGTAAAAGCAGAGTACATTCTCCAGGAGGGAGACAGGATGTCGGCTCCCATTGAACAGTAATGTTGGAGAAGGAAAGAAGAGATGGCAGGCCAGATGTTCTGTCTGAGGCTGAGGAGTTGTGAAGATAAGAAAGAACAAGGAATTCTAACTGCAGTCATTGAAAAAAAAAAAAAAGAAAGAACAAGGAAGAGAAAGGACACTTGGAAGAGAAGATGCTTGCTTATGGAGAGAGAGGTGGAGATTTCTGACATCTAAGAATCTACTTTCTTAACTTGGGCAAAGACATGGATTATTTTAAAGTTTTCCCTTTTGAGCAGATGCGAATGGCGGTCAGCTTCTGATGGCTCAGGAAGAGGACAAAGCTTACCAGTCACGATACATCCGTGCAAGCCAATCATAAGTGCAGCACTGTGATACAACGGCAGAGTGGTGTAGATGACGTCATTCTCCTTAATCCCACTTGCCAAAGCAAGGCCTGTTCCGTACCACAGGCGGTGATGATTGATGGTTGCAGCCTTAGGGAGACCTTTGTAAAGGAACAAGAGAAAGCAGCGGTGAGCCAAGATTATCCATTGACAGCTAGTGATGGTGATCTGGCCCGCAAGGCCTCCTCACCCCGCTGAGAGCAGACTGCACAGGGGGATGGGCCATCCACAAATCTGTACATTTTTCTTTTCTGAGGAGCATCAGACCAGAGAATAAATGTTCTGTGTTTTGTGTTGTTAGAGGGTCATTACTGTACAGACCCCACTCTGCTAGTGTGCTGAAGAGTCAAGCACACATATAAAGGATTTTGTTGCTGGGCGGGGTGGCACATGTCTTTGATCCCAGTACTTGGGAGGTAGAGGTAGGGCGATCTGTAAGTTCAAGGCCAGCCTGGTCTCCATAGTGAGTTCCAGAACAGCTGGGGCTACAGAGATACCCTGTCTCAGAAAGAACATCAACAAAACAAAACAAAGCCCTAAGGATTTTGTTGTCCTACTTATAAAAATCTGTGGACGCTGTATTTGGCTCTCAGAGCACAGTTCACTGAGTTCCGAGATCGGTGGTTGATGTAGTTGTTATCTGAAGAGACTGAATTTCTGCTTTGGGCTCAATATTTTTGTAAGATATTTTCAAAAATTTCATTTAATTTTCATAACAAATTTAAGTGATAATATAATAGAATTATATTCTCAACCCACAGATGAGAAGCTGAGACTCTGTAAACGCCCATTCACTTGATCTTTGCAAACACACAGATTTCCTGTAATTATACATATTTCCCATTTCTATTTAATATAGGAATACTCTATGAACTTTTTTCTCAGAGACCCCACAGTGCTCTAGACTCCATTGCTTATTTATTTCCTTTCTCAGCTGCATCATATTTGGTATATGAGATTATGATTTATTTACATAATTTTGTTAGTTCCAATGATGGCACAGTGACTAATGTTGTTCACACAGCACTTCACACTGTGAATGATGATATAGGTGAAAAAGCATTGCCAGTTGTAAGGGAGATTCCCGTTTACTCCCTGGCAGTAAAAGATGAGAGTTCCAGTATCCTCAGAGCCTTCCCACAGACACCCTCCATCCTCACAGTCTTCCCACAGACACCCTCCATCCTCACAGCCTTCCCACAGACACCCTCCATCCTCACAGCCTTCCCACAGACACCCTCCATCCTCACAGTCTTCCCACAGACACCTTCCATCCTCACAGCCTTCCCACAGACACCCTCCATCCTCACAGCCTTCCCACAGACACCCTCCATCCTCACAGCCT
>VZQC01000348.1:219486-251588 GCA_009823505.1 Rhizomys pruinosus
CTTCCCACAGACACTTTCCACTCCTATAGGCTTACCACAGACACTTCCACTTCCTACTTAGGATTGCCAATCAACACCCTCCATCCCACAGCCTTCCCACATGACACCCCCTCCTCACAGCCTTCCCACAGACACCCCCCATCCTCACAGCCTTCCCACAGACACCTCCCACTCCTTATAGGCTTACCACAGACATACATGTACCATCACTTGGTTTTTGCCAACTGAAAAGTGAAAAAGAGTATCTTGCTGTAGACTTAGTATACTAGGCCAAATGCATTTTCATTTTTAATCACCATTTTTACACTTAAAAAAAGATTTTGCCACCATCACTGGCTTTAATCCTAGCACTTGGGAGGCAGAGGCAGGCGGATCTTAAAAAAAAAAAAAAAAGCTGGGTGTGGTGCACACGCCTTTAATCCTAGCACTTGGGAGGCAGCAGGCAGGCGGATCTCTGTGAGTTAAAGCCTGGTGCCTACAAAGTGACTCCAGTTCCAGCTGGAGTAAAGGGAGACCCGTTCTCAAAAAGACCAAAAAAAAAAAAAAAAAGTATGCTTATATTGTTTCTCATGGAAGACTGATTTAGTTGTCTAGGGCGGGAAGTTGCTGCTCAGAGTTTAAGCCCTGAGGAAGCAAGCTCATTTTCTGAAGGGAAGGGTTGATCTTGGCACAAACTGGGAGCACTTTAGCCAGGTATTACCCATAATAACCATCTTTCATATGGCCAGCAGCTACTCATCCTTCTAAACGCAGTTCAAAATTCATTTCCTTTGTTAGAGGTCCAGGCTATGTTGTGTATTTAAAACAATAATGCTTGAGTCTATATTAACATTAAGAAATAGAACGAACCATCAGGAAGTCATTGTATTTACCATGGAAAACGAATCATTTGAATAGTTGAAAGCTTCTCAATTACAATTTTATTTTTATTTGTATTTTTTGAGACAGGCTCCCTTAAGTCCAACTGGCCTGGAGCTCACTCTGGTAGACCAGCTTGGCCTTAAACGCACAGAGATCCCCAACCTCTGCCTCTGCCTCCCGCAGTGCTAGGATTAAAGGCATGTGCCACCATGCCTGAGTTTCGGGTTTTTTATACTCATCATTTGTGCTTTGAAGTACTTTCAGAACTTTCCCAAGATTTTACATTAATGAATAAATAATATTTGCTAACAATTACATAAATTTGTGCTATGCTTCCTTTGAGAGTTAGGCGGACATTTGCAAGTGCTTAAACTGTAAACTTTATGTAAGAGTAACATGCGAATATTTCAATCGAATTTTCAATAACATGGAGAAATAGACAGTTAATCGCTACTGTTTCCTGTTATCAATAATCTACTGAATATGGATTTCTTACCTATGAAGTATTTCATTTCCTCTTCGAAAATGGGTGTCATTTCCTTGCCAAATGTTTGTGAGGAGTTCCACAGTTTAATTTTACCATTCTGTTAGGATAATGAACTTGGAATGCCCACATTTTTTTTTTCTTTTTTTTTTTGGTCTTTGTGGAACAGGGTCTCCTTGTAGCCCCACTGTCCTGGAACTTCCTCTGTAAGACCGAGGCTGGTCTGGAACTCCACAAAAGATCCGCGCCTGTCCTCTGCCTCTTGAGTGCGAGTGATCTTTTTAATAGGATGTGCAGCTACTCACACTCGGTCGCTGAATCAAAGTACGCAGATTCTCGGGTGTCGCAGGTAGCGCGCCATCTGCGGTCTCTTATTCTCTCCACTTCTGTTGCATGTAGTACATAAAACTTTTGGATAAATAATGAATTACAGACTTATAAATACCAGGCATAAGCTTTACTGCGGCATCATGAGCACTCTATTCTCATTTACTTAAAGGAAATATTTAGTAAAAATGGTAGTGTGAAGGGGAGGGCTTCAGTTCATGTTAAACTGAGGACTAGCAACTGCCATAGCTGATGGTACTCCAGGCCTGCCTGAGTGAAGCAAAGGGATCCTGTGGGCTGGTGTGGAGATATGAGCTCACAGGACCTTTAGCCTTATCTATAATGTTTGATCAGTTAGCAAGGAGAAGGAGTGGCTGCATTATGTGCTTAAATTAAAACGATCAAAAGAGATAAAAGACGTATATTCAATTTCCTAACAAGAATGAAATCATCATCATTCTCAGTATGCTGGGCTGGCTTCCTGTCCTTCTTTTCAATATATCCCCCAGGCTCCATGTTATTTACATTTTGGTAACGTTTTCCCCAGCTTTTTTGTGGCTAGACATTGAATATCATAATAAACCGGGAGATGTTACTACCTCAATTTTATGAGCCTGGAGCTAGTCCAAACAGCAAACCTTGATACTTCTACTTCTTGTCTTGGGAAGCCTATTAACATGTTTAAAATTTTATATTTGATTTTTTATTTTATTTTTTGTCTTTTTGAACAGGGTCTCCTGTATCCCAGCTGTCTGAACTCACTCTGTAGCCGGGCTGGCCTTGAACTCACAAAGATCCGCCTGCCTTGCCTCCTGAATGTGTCTAGGATTAAACGCGTGCGCCACCACTCCCGGCTATTATCTTTATTTTTACATGTTATGAATACACCTGCATGCGTGTAAGTGTACCTGTGTTGTGTAATGACCATGGAAAACAAAAGAGCGTATCAGATTGGATCCTGGGACTGGAGTTACACACAATTGTTAGCTGCCATTTGTGTCCTAGGAATTAACCGTGGGTCCTCTGCAAGAGCAGCCAGTGCTCTTAACTGCTAACCCATTCCTCCAGCCCCAAAGCCCATAATCTCTTGTATCTGTTTCAGAATCTGTAAAATGGGGGTACTAGTATTCCTCTCAGGGCAGTTGAATGAATAACTGTCTACAGCTCCCAGAAGAGTGCCTGCCACAGAAGACTCTGAATATTGCTATTTATTTTTTATTTATTAATTTTATTTATTTCTGTATGTGTATGAATGTACTGTCTGCATGCAAGTTTGTGCACCCGTGTCGTGCAATGCTGCGGAGGTCAGAAGAGGGTGTTGGATTCCCCTGGAACTGGAGTTCTTCTGGAATTGGAGTTTCAGACGGTTCTCGGCCACCATGTGGGTGCTGGGGATCGAACCTGGGTCCTGTAACTGGCATTATTTTCTCTTAATAGTTTATAAAATAATAATGCACAGTTGAAGGGATCCTAGATCTGATGACATACAACCTTTTAGGGCTCATACTAGATTTTTTCTACATATGTAGCACCCTGTCAGTAATATATGGGAAAACTGTGTCCAAACATTTATATAAATAGTATCCCAAAGCTGTCCTTGGGCGTGTTTCATTCGTATTGATTACATATCATATATGGACTCTGGATATAAAAAAACTGAAATATATCAAACATTTCTATCATCTAACTTATCTATCATCTCAACTATTTTTATAGTTCTTGTTTTTTGTTCTTTATCTGCTCTATAGCAGCTATTGGGGGGGGCATGCAAAGCCAGGACAAAAGCAAATGAGATTATATGTGATGAAATAAGATCAATTCCCACAGGGAAGGACTTAAATCCCCTGAAGTATTAGTTATCTGATAAGTTTTGCTAAAGAAAGAGAATACTTAAAAGCCTAAGCCAACATTTAACTCCTTCAGTTAGGTCCTGTCTTTGAGAATTCCCTCTTTTATTTTTTTACCTGTGGTTCCAGAAGTATAAATGTATACAGCAGGAGTAGAAAACGTGACTTCAGACCTCCATGACTCTGGGATAGGCTCGGTTGACACTTCATCTACTTTGTTCAGTAATGAGTCCACTCCATCTGTGTTGGACGTTCTGCTTACATAATAGACAGAAACACTATCCTTTTTCAGGGTTGGCAGCACCTCTTCAACTGCTTCCTGTAGTTCTTAAGTTGTTTTAAAAACACCAAAGAAAACTGTATTAGTTCATTAAATTTCCATTTAGTGTAATAAATGACATATTTTTGAATCAGTGTATGTTTTGTTAAAATATATGGACATCGCTGGGCATGGTGGCGCATGCCTTTAATCCTAGCACTTGGGAGGCAGAGGCAGGCGGATCTCCATGAGTTCAAGGCCAGCCTGGTCTACAAAGTGAGCTCCAGGCCAGCTGGGACTAAAGGGAGACCCTGTCTGAAAAATACCAAAAATAAATAAATAAATAAATAAATAAATAAAATATATGGATACAGGGGCTGGAGAGATGGCCTAGTGGTTAAGAGCGCCGACTGCTCTTGCAGAGGACCCAGGTTCTATCCCCAGCACCCACATGGTGACTGAGAACCCTCTTTAACTCCAGTTCCAGGGGAATCTGACACCTTCTTCTGACCTCCGTGGCATTGCATGACATGGGTGCACAAACCTACATGCAGACAGTACATTCATACACATAAAAATAAATAAACAGCTGGGCATGGTGGTGCACGCCTTTAATCCTAGCACTTGGGAGGCGGAGAGTGGATCTTTGTGAGTTCAAGGCCAGCCTGGTCTACAGAGTGAGTTCCAGGACAGCTAAGGCTATAGGGAGACCCTGTCTCAAAAAGACAATAAATAAATAAATAAATAAATAAATAAATAAATAAATAAAGTGAAAAAATATATATGGATACAGAGATGCTTATAGCTATTCATTTTTAATATGGACTTAAAAAAACCCCTCAAGATTCCAATATCTGAAAGAATGAAAGTTGAGTTTTGAGGTTTCATAGGCACAGCAGATGGTTGGTGGGAATTTGCACTTGCTTTAACAAGTGCTTACAAATGGTTATATGGGCAAACCAAGAACAGTAAGTCACATGGTTAAACATTTAAATACAATGGAATACACATTTTCAGAACATACCACACATAGTTAAAGGTAAGAACTGCTGCTGGGCATGGTGGTTTACACCTTCAATCCTAGCACTGGGAGGCAGAGGCAGGTGGATCATCTCTGTGAGTTCAAGGCTGGATTGTTCTAGATAGTGAGTTCCAGGCCAGCTGGGGCAATAGGGAGATGCTGTCTCAAAAAGAAAGAGAGAAAGGAAAAAAAAAAAAAAGGGTAAGAATTGTTGAGCACATACAATTTCAGCCATCTCATATTTGACAAGGGGGCCAAGAAACCACAATGGAGAAAAGACAGCATCTTCAGCAAGTGGTGTTGGCAAAACTGGATCACTACTTGTAGAAGAATAAAATTAAACCCCTACCTCTCGCCCTGTACAAAAGTCAACTCCAGATGGATTAAAGACCTCAACGTGAAACCCCAAACTCTGAAGGTGATAGAAGAAAAAGTTGGCAGCAGACTACAAGACATAGGCGTAGGAAAAGACTTCCTAAATCAGACAGCAGCTGCACAAGAATTAAGGTCGACAATTGACAAATGGGACCTCATCAAACTCAAAAGCTTCTGTACATCAAAAGAAACAATCAAGGAAGTGAAGAGAAATCCCACAGAGTGGGAGGAAACCTTCACTGCAGATACATCTGACAAAGCATTGATTTCCAGAATATATAAACTACTCAAAAAACAAAGAAAAAAGAAAACAAACGACCCGCTCAATAGATGGAGCAAAGAACTGAACAGAGACTTCACAAGCGAGGAATTAGAGATGTCTGAGAAACACCTCAAGAACTGCTCAACATCACTAATCATTAAGGAAATGCAAATCAAAACCACTTTAAGATATCATCTTACTCCAATAAGACTGGCTAGGATCAAGAAAACAAATGATACCAAGTGCTGGAGAGGTTGTGGGGAAAGGGGAACACTCATCCACTGCTGGTGGGAATGTAAACTTGTACAGCCACTATGGAAAGCAGTGTGGAGAACCCTTGGAAGACTTGGAATGAACTTGCCACCCGACCCAGCCATACCACTCCTGGGCATGTACCCTCAAGACTTACGCCACCACAGAGATACATGCACGGCCATGTTTATTGCAGCTCTCTTCACAATAGCAAGGAGCTGGAACCAACCTAAATGCCCCTCAACTGACGAGTGGATAGAGAAAATGTGGTACATCTACACAATGGAGTTCTATGCAGCAGTAAAGAAAGACGACATCACGAGCTTTGCAGGAAAATGGCTGGAGCTAGAGGACATCATGCTGAGTGAAGTAACACAGTCCCAGAAAAACAAACGACGAATGGTATCCCTCATCTGTGGATGCTAGTGCCAATTACCCAGTTGTAAGTATTTCTTGTGTAGGGCCCCCTGAGCTTCTGTACAAAGCAGTTGGACATAATGCATTTTGGAAACAACAACAACAACAGAAAATACTGCATCAAAGAACTGACTGAAACAGTGAACTTCTGCTCAAAACAGTCAACGTCCCCATGGAAAATATTGAGAAAGACTAAGAGATGGAAAGCATGTTTGGCAGAATGCATGAGCTCTGACGGGGTGGGGGAATGAGCGGGAACACGGGTCTAGATTTGTTAAAAATAAATAAATAAATACAATAAAAAAAAAAAAAGAATTGTTTTAAAGTATGTGTCAGTCACGTGAATGGAGAAGTACTGGATCATAATCAAATCTATTTCTTCACAGGTCAGGTAAAAAAAGGAGGTTTTGATTTAATAAAAATATCACTTCATATTTGCTACTTGGATTCTGTGCCCTTAGTCTTTAAAATAAGACTGCATTTAAGAAGCTAAGCTTTCTTGAATTGTAGTAACTAAAGTAAATCTACTTACTCTGGATAGGAAGGTGACTCAGTACCTCAGGGGATTACCCAGCAGGTTAAATAAACCTAAGTCATTTATATGCTTCATTTTTCACATGTTGCTGCTGAGGCCACCAACAAGGCAACAGACACAACTGGGACAGAGATATTTAAGTTAAAAAATTATTTAAAAATATTTATTTTATATGTGTATATGTGTGTGTGTGTGTGTGTGTGTGTGTGTGTGTGTGTTTGTGGTATATGATACACATGTGTGAGTGCCCACGGAGTTCAGAAGAGGGAGTCCAATTCCTTGGGGGTTGTGAGCTGCTGGATATGGGAACCGAACTATAGAAGAACAGCAAGCACTGTTAACTGCTTAGCCATCTCTCTAGCCTCTAAATTAAAAAAATTATTTTAACTAAAGGACTTTCAAGTCATTTGAAAAAAAAAATCAACCATTAAATCACAAATAAACCTGATGCCTGGAGGAGCCACTTTTGACTTTTGAGCGCTTTCTTTGGCGATCGCCTCTCTGTCACCTGCTTTTCGGACCATGTATTTAGACCCCTATTCCCATTTTACCCTTGTCCAGTCATAACAACTAGTTCCGCTTTACGTAGCCTAGGTTAAAAGCATTTTTGTCCATTCTAAGGCCCTGTTGCTGTCTTCTGGCATTGTTGAGGGCTCAAGAAACTGAGAACCAATAATGAGCCTCCATGTAGTCATGACTACGTAAATATTCCGTGCAGAGCCAAGGAGCACACTATAATTGAATTTTCTTCTGGGAACAGCTTTCTGCAGTTTCCGGCTAGCTATTATTCTTCAAAGCATTTGCCTCCACTCTTTTTCCAGCCCTTATCAGGTTACTTCCCTTTGTTTCTTCCCCAGGAACCCCTATTAGTTTCTTCTGCACACTTGGCTGGTGGCTCTCTAGTCCTTTAGCACTCTGGAAAGGTTACCAGAAGCTAAAGCCTTATAGAAGCTGGGGGTGTGGTGGGGGCCAAGTCCTTGCCTTGATCAGGTGTTCATTATGTCCTAACTACATTACTACCATTCCCTCCCCAAAGCCACCTCGCTGTTAATCTCTCCCAGCATCCAACTGATCAGCTTTGTTACTGCCCAGCTTCGAAGTGCCGCCCTACTCACTGATCCTCAGCTACTGCACATCTCTTGGGGGCAAGCTCACTCTCCTGTGTGGGAAGTCCTGCAGGTTCTCATAGTCTCGACCTTGGCCTTTTGTGTGCCATCTCCCACTGTCGACCTGCTGTTCCTCTCCTCTGTTCACACCGATCCATCCACATGACTGCCCTGAAGCTTCCCATATGCTCACATTTAATAAACTTTGCTAAAGCTGCTTCATTTGCTTGGAATGCTCTCTCATTCCCAGTTACCTGGGAAATTCCCGCTCTTCCTTAAAGACAGCCCAGGGGCAACTCTCTCCATCACCTTCGCTTTTTCTATAAAAGTTGGCTACACTCTTCTCTGGCTCCCATTGGGGTCGAATACACTTGTCTCAGGGTATTTAGTACCCATCTCAGTGTGATGTGATTCAATTCTACTCAACCATGAAACCTTTGAGATTAAGGGATCATACCTTATTGTTGTTCTCTCAATGCTAGATATGTGCACAAAACATGTTTATAATTAGAAGACTTTGCACAAAGAACTGTGCCAGTGTGGAAAATGAGGAAAAAGTTAAAGTTCTTTAGTTAAAGGATTCACATTTTAGAATACTTGAGTTGACAAATCTTCAATGACATGAAATGACTTCTGTAATACAGGTCCGCCGTGTATCTGCAGGCATTTGATTTATGATCCCATTGTCCCTGCCCAATATGACTTCCCATCCCCTTCTTAAGGTTGTTGGTGTGGAATTTGGGTGTGTGTCAACTTGAGGTTCAGTGTCTTGTTCACCTTCCTGGGGGTTCACCAGACTAGCCTTTCTTCCCTTAAGTTACTGATATAAAAACTGAAATTTGCCGGGCGTGGTGGCGCACGCCTTTAATCCTAGCACTTGGGAGGCAGAGGCAGGGGATCTTTGTGAGTTCAAGGCCAGCCTGGTCTACAGAGGGAGTTCCAGGATAGCTAGGGCTACAGGGAGACCCTGTCTCAAAAAGACCAAAACAAATAAACAAACAAACAAAAAAACTGAAATTTAAAATTCTGGGTGTAAATGTTGCCTGTCAATTATGTAGTTAATATTTAATGTCCCTGAAGTCTTTCATAGTTATGATTGTGCCTTAATGTTTTCTTGTTCACACTTAAAAAATAAATTCTTATTGTGAAATCTGTTCACATAAATCTGGCAATCAACCAGGACATATAAGCTCAAATAATTCTATCTGTCAGTCTGGGTTCTCCAAGACCCTGAAACTGAAGTTTATGTAAGAGTGCTCTTAGGGGAGGCTGGACAGATGGCCTAGCGGTCCTCTTGCAGAGGACCCGGGTTCGATCCCCAGCACCCACATGGCGACTGAGAACCGACCGTAACTCCAATTCCAGGAGAACTCCAGTTCCAGGGGAATCCGACACCCTCTTCTGACCTCTGCAACACTGCACAACATGGGTGCACAGACCTGCATGCAGACAGCACATTCATACACATAAAAAATAAAATTAAAAAAGAAGAGTGCTCTTAGGAGCTGATCTTGTGAAGGGAAGCAGATTGCATAGAGGGGAAGAAGTTAAACTGAAACAGTTACGACAGTGGCCTTCCTCAGCTCATTCTCATCCTATGGAGCTCTGGGCCTGGAATAACCCTTCAGGATTGTTTCAGATTAAGAGAGCTGCCCTATTCCTGCCCATCAGCCAATGAAGGGATTCAGATTGAGTGGTGTGGTACTTAACTCTGGGCATAGTGGATCTCTTCAGCCCAAAGCAAGTCCTAGAAAGGGTCTCAGGTGAGAGCACCTGGCTGTTGAGGAAGAAGTACCTCATGTGCCTACAGGAGGTGACAGCTAGCACATTACAGCATTGGTCACACCTGTCCTCTCAGATAACAAAGCTTTACATTTTTTCATTTGTTTAGAATGGTTATACAGTAGCTTTACATACATCACATTAACTTTACGACAATCCTGTGATATATATACATGTCATATGGTACAAACATACTAGTTTGTTCTGGAATGAAGATCTACATCCACCCCAATCCCTGCAACCTTTAGTTATGAGAGGGAGAAGAAAAATGTTTGAGAACATCTTCAAAGGAGCCCTTCATTCACACCTGGGGTACTGGGCTTAGAATCTCAGATCGTGAATGCTATGTTCATTTGATGCCTTGAGTTTCTGTCCTTCCAGTTTGGACAGGGTCTCCCACCCTCTGACTCACAGATTCCAGTGTTGTTCCGGTCTACTCGTCATCTGTTCCTTCTTTGCAGAAACATCTCTCACATATGGCCCAGGGTCAGAGGGCCTGGACAGACTGATTTGCTAGGAAGACTTTTGGTAAGTCTGTGAGACTGGGCCTGAAGCTGAAATGGGTTTTCTCATATTAGGATATATTTGGTTGTGTTACATCACTTTTCATGCCCAACTTGGTGATTCTTAAGCTTCAATCTACTCTTTGATTCAACAAAGATGTACTGACTGTCTACTCTCTGGTTGGTATCACTAGGGCCTTATTCAAAGACATAAACCAATCTCAGCCTTGAAACAAAGTACACTGAAGCAATTTAAGTTACTCATGGGCAGTCAAGAGGTGGGAAAAGAGGAGATTAGATTATCTCTACATCTGGTTCTGGATTCAAGTTGAGATTCGAAAATTATCTCTTCCCACAGAAAAGAGGACACTGATAGTGGTCCTTGGATTCTCCAAATCTCTCTTGTCTACATTAGCCTGGTGTGGTAGTGCACACCTTTAATCCTAGCACTTAGGAGGCAGAGGCAGGCAGATCTTTGTGAGTTCAAGGCCAGCCTGGTCTACAGAGCGAGTTCCAGGACAGCTGGGGCTACAGGGAGATCCTGTCTCAAAAAGGGCAAAAAAAAAAAAAAAAAAAAAAAAAAGAAAGAAAGAAAAAAAAATGTTTCAATCACCATGTTAAAATGATCATTATTAAAGTCTAGCCTGTTGTTCTTTCACAGTAAAACTGTTGAGTGAAGCATCTCCTTGTGTGTGTAAGTGATCAAATTGCCTCTGGTCGTTCTTGGACTGCCCTTGCCCAGGTCCATCATCAATGCTCCTGAGAAGCACTTTGCAGTTCTTTCAGAATAACACAGTCTCTGGAGTGTCGCAATCATTTCTGCATATGCTTAGTTCTTTCATTCAACTGTAAGATCCTTGAACTAATTAATCGTAACTCCCCAACCAATCATAGCAACAGAAATTCATTACAAGTGTTAACCTTGACCCCAACACTAGCTTAATTTTATTTACTTTTTGTTTGGAAATCATCTTGCTCCCTAGCTCAGGGAGCTCAGGACAACTCTTCTGGCTCAGTCTTACAGTGTTGGGAATACAGGTGGGAGATACTTTGCCCAGTCCAACACTAGTTTTATGATGAGTTTTTTTTTCCTTGTTGGAGAACTTTAAAAAATATTTTATTTATTCTTTTTATTTTATGTGTATGAGTGTATTGCCTGCATGTATGCAAGTGTACCCATGTCATGCACTGCCCAAGGAGGTTAGAAGAGTGCATTGGATCCCCTGGAATTGGACTTACAGATTGTTGTTAGCCATCATGTGGGTGTTAAGAATTGAACCCGGGTCCTCTATAAAAGCACCTAGTACTTTTAACCATGGAGACATCCCTCCTTGTTAGAGAACTTTTAATGATGAAATGCTTTTAGAAGCTATTGGAAGGATTTTCTTTCATCAAATTGTTTAAAGGAGGTCCAATTATTTTTCTCCTAACCTTAAAAAACAGTGAAAGGTAATTGGAGCAGTTTATAGTTGTTCTTGATCTCAGGTTTACAACAGAGTATCTTTAACTATCCCTATGATTTTGTACAAAACAGTAACTAATTAACAGAAATAATTATTAAACAGTGAAGAAATATTCCAGTGACCTGGATTATGCACCCAGTAGAGATAGTTTAACTTGTTTACCTAGAATAAATAACAACAGGGCACATATATTTCAAGCATCTTTTGAGCTGAGGGGGGAGAAATAAGTGAACAATGCGGGGTGGGGGGGGCAGGGCTGGAGAGATGGCTCAGCAGTTAAGAACACTTGTTTTTCCAGAGGACCCTGGTTTGATTGCTAGCATTCACATGGTGGCTAACAACTGTCTGTAACTCCAGTTCTAAGGGATCCAATGCCCTCTTCTGGCCTCTGTGTGCACTGTGTATACATGGTACATGTACATACATGCAGATAAATCACCTATACACATAAAATAAAATAAAAAATGAAATATGTTTTTCTCTTCTATCCATATTCTGTGTTAGGGTAGTTGTATAGAAAACCACTGGCCCAGTAAATTGGCTAATATCAGCTACAACACTGATAGAGGTTTATATAGTTGAATATGATTTTTTCATGTGATTACTGAGACTATGCCCTGCTATGGAGAAAGCTCTCAGAATGTACAACATAGAGAAAAACCACATTCTGTGAGAGATAATTCAGAGTAGTGTTTGTGAGCCTTGATTTTCTATACATAAAATGATGTTGGAGGGAGTACCTGGGTATTGAAACTTTTTTTTAACATGACTGACCCCTGTTAAGCCTTATGAGTCTCTAAAAGTTAAGGTGGCTGGATTAATGCTCATGGTGAATACCTCCTTTCCACATATGTTCTTTCAAGCATAAAGTTCAAGAGCTTTCATCAGTTTAAAAGCTCTGTGGCTGAAATTTAAAATTTGGACTCATGGGCTGGAGAGATGGCTCAGAGGTTAAAGAGCTCTGGCTGCTTTTGCAGAGGACCTGGGTTTGATTCCCAGCACCCACGTGGCAGCTAATAACCATTCATAACTCCAGTTCCAGGGGAATTCGACACTCTCTTCTGACCTCCTTGGGCACTGCATGACACAGGTGTACTTACTTACATGCAGGCAATGTACTCATACACGATAAAATAAAAATAAATATTAATAAAACAAAATACAGAATCAAATTCACCTTTATAGGACCATGAAGAGGCAAAGTATTCCTTAGCAGAAAGAACATAGCTGGAGGTATCACATAATACTTGGCCCTCAAATGATACCACAGAGCCATAGTGACAAAGACAGCATGGTACTGGCACAAAAATGACACGTAGACCAATGGAATAGAATAGAGGATAATAGAAATAAACCCATACAACTATGGATACCTAAATTTTCACAAAGGTATATCAAATATACATTAGGGGGAAAAAAGCCCTTTCAACAAATAGTGCTGGCAAACTCATATCCATCTGCAGAGGATGAAATTAGGTTTACATCTCTCACCTTGCACAAAAATAAATTCAGAGTGTTCAAAGACTTTGGTTTAAAATCTGCTAGAGAGATCTGCTGAATGGAGAACGCACTTCAAGATACAGGTGTTAAGTGGGAACTTTCTGAGCAGGAATCTGAACATAGGACTAGCTCCAGGATGGGATCACATGAAACTGAAGCTGTTGCACAGCAAAGGGAACTATCAGTGGAGTGAATATTCTACAGAATGGGAGAGAACCTTTGCTAGCTGTATCTCAGACAGAGGATTAATACCTAGAACATATAAACCACAAAATTTAAATGCCCAATCCTGGTGCCAATCACTAAAGGGGCTAAGGGAGCAGACAGATGATTTCAAAAGAAGAAACACAAATGATCATATAATACATATTTTAAAAAAGTGTTTAACGCCCTTAGTCATCAGGGAAATGCAAATTAAAACCATTTTGAGATCCCATCTCATCCCAGTCAGACTGGCTATCATCAAGGATGAGAGCCTACCACAAAGAGGGATAAATGAAATACTTCTAGTTGCTTCTTTCCCCACATCCTCTCCAGAAAGGGCAGGGTCCTTTCTAGAAAGTTCCCAACAATCAACACAGATCACTGTACTAATAAATAGTAAAGTTGTCTCTGCCCAGGTAGCTAGAAATTGTTGTGGGGAAAGAGGAACTCTTATCTACTGCTGGTGGGAATGTAACTTAGAAGAGAACTATGGAAATCAGTATGGCATTTTCTAAAAAAAAAAAAAATTATAAATAGAACTATCATATGACATAGCTATACCACCCGTAGGCATATACCAAAGAACTCTCAATTCTCCCAGAGTATATATACACATGCTCATTGCTGCATTATTCACAATAGCAAGGAGATGGAACAAGCCTAGATGTCCATCAATGGATGAATAACGAAAATGTGATACATATTCACAGGGGAATTTTATTCAGCTACAAAGAAAACTGAAATCACAACATTTGCAGGAAAATGGTTGGAGCTACAAAGTATTACATTAAATAACTCAGACTCAGAACAACAAAAATTAGATGTTCTCTCATATATGGATTCTAGCTTATAATATTTATATATGTGTGTATGTGTGTATGTATGTATGTTATATAGACTATGAAATTAAAAAGACCATGACAGGAGGACAAAGAGGTATTGGGGGGGCAACAGGACACAAATACTGGGATTAAAGGCATATCCAGCAAGCAAAAACAATTTTGTAGGAAAAATGCCAGAATTACTCAAGAGGCAGAGGCAGGGGAATCACTGAGAGTTCAAGGCTAGCCTGGTCTACATAGTGAGTTCCAGGCCAGCAGGGCTACAGGGAGACCCTGTCTCAAAAAAGAGTGAAAAAAAAAAAAAAAAGAAAAGAAAATGTCAGAATTAAACCCAATATATTGTACATGCTAGTTAAAAATAAGGGGCTGGAGAGATGGCTCAGCAGTTAAGAGCACTGGGTGTTCCTGCAGAAGACCTGGGCTTGAATCCCAGTACCTACATAGTAGCTAATAACTGTCTATAACTCCATGTCCAGGTGATCCAACACCCTCTTTTGACCTCTGCAGGCACTGCATGACACATGGAGGCATAAAACTCATACATATAAAATAAAAATAAGAATAAAATAAATTGACTCTATGTACTAAACTCAGATGGTTGATAGAATAAATAGTACCCGGGAAGTGAAGACAAGCTCTGGCTACATCTCCAGCCTGCTCTTGCTGGCTATCCCCATGGTCCTGAACAACTGCTATAACTCCTTTGGGCACCTTGATGTCACTTCCAAAACTGGAAAAACTCTGAAACACTTCTGATCTGAAACATTTCACATCAAGGACATTAAACCTGTGTGTAGCTGTGTTTCTTACAAAACCAAACTCAATTAGTCATTTAAACCTTGGTTTGTTTGGCTGTAAACCGAGTAGAAATTAGGCCTATTCTCTCTCTCTCTCTCTCTCTTTCTCTCTCTCTCTCTCTCTCTCTCTTTGTCTTTTCAAGATAGGGTCTCCCTGTAGCCCCAGCTGTCCTGGAACTCACTCTGTAGATCAAGCTGGCCTTGAACTCACAAAGATCAGCCTGCTTCTGCCTCCCAAGAGTGCTAGGATTAAAGGCATGTGCCACCACGCCTGGTGGCCTATTCTCAAAGACCAGTCCCTAGACCATCTGGGGCTGAGATTGGGACTTTTTTGGGCACCACCATAATCTTATTGAATCATAATTTTTGGAATGAGATTCTGGAATCTTTTACAAAGTGATGATTCTTTTTTTTTTTTTTTGTCTTTTCGAGACAGAGTCTCCCTGTAGCTCCAGCTGTCCTGGAATTTACTCTGTAGACCAGGCTGGCCTTGAACTCACAAAGATCCAAAGTGATGATTCTTATACTCATTTCATTTCTCTTATAAAATTCTTGTAGGCATAACACACATTAAAGTTAAAGGATTACAACAGCTCTAAGATCCCTAATAATCCTAAAGAATTCTAAGAACCAGTCCATTCAATACTTTCCACACGCATTCACTCTGCAACTCTGGACTCTGTGTCACCTTCTTTGTAGGTCAGAGTACGTCATGTACAAAGGGATCTCCATTATTTGGAGAAGTGTATGTTACTCTGATGTGTGGCCTCTCTCAAAGGTTAGTTTACACATTTCCATGTGGGCACATCAATTAAGCATGCAACTTTGGACTCTTGTTTTGCTTATTCAGTAACTGTTTTAGGTCAGGGTGTAACTCTGGATGATGTGGATAGAAAGTGGGGTTCAGGTTTGATTTGAATGTGGGAATTTCATCATACTCTCCATGTAAACACAGCATTCTCCTGCAGAGTACTATGGTATGTATCAGAAATGCTGAAGTGCTCCAAAGTTCAATTTTCTTGAGTGTGGACATGATTCCATACTGTGGAACTTTGTTTCTTGCACACAATTATTAAACATACTGTATAAAGTTACCCTCTTTCTAAGTGAATAAAACATGCATAAAATATACATGAACTCTGTATTTGGGCTTGGATCCCATCCCTAAGATCTATCTATCTATCTATCTATCTATCTATCTATCTATCTTCTATCTCTCTATTTCTCTGTCTCTATCTGTCTGTCTGTCTGTCTGTCTCTCTCTCTCTATACACACACACACACACACACACACACACACACACACACACACACACAAATATTCCAAAAGTGGAAGAAACTCGAAACATTTGTGGTCCAAGCAGTTCAGATCAGGGACATCAAACAAGTTTGTAGCTGTGTTTCTCACTTCATTATAAACCTAAACTCAATTAGTCATTTTACCCTGAGCTTCTCTACCAATTCAACTCTAAGCCCTATGAAGTCCCTCCAAGCAGGCTGAGTCTTGCTAAGGAGGAAATGGTTCAGTGTTAAGGTAGAACAAAGATCACCCTGTTAATTTCCTTTTATAAAATAACATGCTTGAGGTGGGAGTGGTGGCACATGTCTTTTAATCCCAGGACTTGGGAGGCAGAGGCAGGCGGAAATCTATGAGTTCAAGGCCAGCCTGGTCTATAGAGTGAGCTCCAGGACAGCTGGGGCTACAGGGAGGAGCTACAGGAGGTCTCAAAAAGACCAAATTAAATAAAATAAATAAATAAATAAATAAGATGCCTGTGTCTTGCTGGCCTGGGCATCATTTTAGCATGAGGTTTTCATTCAGGCAACCACATGAAGAAGTCACTATTTTACCGATGCAACAGGATCCAAAAGAGCACTGTGGCAGATCCTTGCTTATCAGGCAGCGCCAGCTTCTCTGCAGTGAAAGGCCAGACATGGTGATGGCAATTAAAATGTGGAAGCATCCTTGAAGACAGCCTCCAGACAGGATGGAAATGGGAAGTGACTTTCCCATGATCACAAAGCTACCAAAGGGCAGACTGGATGCACCACAGTTTACATCCAAGATCCTCTGCATTTGAATGTAATGTTGCAAGCATAGGTTAAAGGAATGGACTTTGGAGATGTCTACCCCTGCTTAACCCCTTGTCTCCCAGGTCTATAACTGTGGGCCAAAACGCGTCCGCTCTCTGGGCTTCACTGGTCTTATCTATTAAGTCCCATGGTACCCCTGCCTGTATAGGATTAGAAGCAACACTGTGCGTGTGTATATAGTGGTTCAGCAATATACTCGTTTTCAGCATCTGCAGTCAACCAACCCCTATGGGAAAAAATCGGGGGTGGAAGCCGCCTCTGTGCTGAACATGTGCACACCATTTCCTGTCATCTTCCCTAAACAACACAGGAACTGGTCCCCTAGTGGTTCATACTGAGTTAGCCATTATAAATAATCTGGAGATGCTTTTAAGTACACGGTAGGGCATGTTAGGTTATACACGCGTACACCATTTTAAATAAGAGACTTGCAGATCTGAGGATTTGGGTATCTGGAGCTATTCTCTCCGTGACCCCACACTGGAGGACTGTAGTGCTTAACACAGTGCCTTGACAGGCTACCACTCACTGCTGAATCTAATGATGACGATTGTGAGAGGGTCTCGCTGTAGCCCTAACTGGCCTGGAACTTGCTATGTAGACCAGGCTGGCCTCAATGTCACATAGATCCGCCTGCCCCTGTCTTCCAAGTGCTGGGATCAAAGGCGTGAGCCTCCACCAGGCTGATTCTAAGGATTATTAATTAGCGTTGCAAGGCAACACCTGGAACTGACCTCTCTCTATTTCCCCCCACCCTCCCGCTATGCTGCAGCTCTTGTGGCCCAGGCGCAGAGTCCCCCCGCGCTAGGGCCCGAGGTCGGAAGCTCACCCGGCGCGGCCAGCAGCACCTTCGCCCCGCTGCACTGAAAGCAGTGCAGCAGAGACTTTGCACGGATGTTGTAGTTGAGGCAGGCCATGGGACAGCCCAGCTTGAGGAGCCCAAGCCAGATCCACACGTAGGCCGGCTCGTTGCCCATGAAGAGCGCCACGCAGTCCCCCTGCCGCAGACCCAGCTGGTCGTGCAGCGCGCGCGCCACCTGGTTGCTGCGCCGGTCCACCTGCGCGTAGGTGAGCGTCTCATCGCGGAAGAGCAGGAACGGCTTGTGCGGGGTCTGGCGCGCTTTCTCCATGAACACCCGCAGGACGGTGCGCACCGGCCGCCGCTGCCGGTAGCTGCGCACCCGCCGGGCCAAGCTGGCCAGCCGCAGGAAGTAGCGCACGTCCTGCAGCAAGTAGGGGCAGCAGAAGTTGAGCAGCAGCGGCAGGAGCAGGAGCCCCGCCAGGCCAGTGTAGAGCACCGGCAGCATGACGGCGGCGGGGCCCCGCGTCCCCGCGGGGCCCGAGGGCGCGCTCGGGACGTGCAGCGCGGCGGCGGGCGGGCGAGCGGGAGATGTGCGCGGACCCGGGAGCCGGGACACCAAGCTGCGCCGACCGAAGCGCGGGCGGCGGCGACTGCAGGGCGCTGGTGTAGCACAGGTGGAGTCGCTGCGGGAGGCCGGGGCTCTGGGCGGGACGCGGGCTGGACCCGCCCCGTGCACGCAGCCGCCTGCGCTCGGCTAGCCCTGCGTCTCCCGCGGCCCGCAGCCCTTCGGGATCAGAGGTGTGGGATGGGGCTGGACTCCCGCCTCGGAGCCAGCTCTCAGTCGTGCGACAACCCTATTATCAATAGCGGGCACCAGGTGCCACTGCCGACCCAGAGTCCCACTTCTCCGCGGTCCCGAAGGCTTTCCGCCTGATTTCTCTTTTGTTTCCCCGCATTCGCTGCTCTGCCTAAGCCAGGCCTGGTTGTTAGGCGGTCTCCTGTGGGGAAGGAAGGATTCATGGTCTAACAAAGCACCAGAGTCGGTCACAGCTGGCTCCTCTCAGCCCTTGCCACTCCTGCCGCCCCTCCTTGATCTGGTAGGCTACAGACATCACCACGTGAGACCAAGCTCCAGTGTTTTCACAGGACAGTGTTCCCAAGTCAACACGTAGGGACAAAGTGGTTCTATCAGAAAGTAAATACAGCACAGAGAGAACTAAGGAAAACTGGTATTTCTCAAAAGCCATTTCTTTCAGAAGTGGGATCTCTATATTAATTTCCCTTGGTATTGCTCTCTTTAAAAATATTATATATATATATATTTGGTGCTTTTGAGACAGGGTCTCCCTGTAGCCTCAGCTGTCCTGGAAGTAGCTCTGTAGACCAGGCTGGCCTTGCACTCACAGAGATCCACCTGCCTCTGCCTCCCGAGTGCTGGGATTAAAGGTGTGCGCCACCACGCCCAGCTTATTTATATTTTTATGTATAGGAGGGTATCGTCTGCATGTATGTAAGAAGTCCACCCATGTTGTGCAGTGCATGCGGAGGTCAGAAGATGCATCGATTCCCCTGGAACTGGAGTTAAAGACAGTTGTTAGCCACCTTGTGGGTGCTGGGAATTGAACCCAGGTCCTCAGCAAAGAGCACTGGGTGCTCTTAACCGCTGAGCCAGCTCTTCAGCCCCATATTATTTCTAAACAAATACGTCACTGCTGGCTACAAAGCAGGACCAGGAACTAAGTAACAGTGTTTTACGGTGGGAGCGGTGGTGGAGGCCTTTAATCCCAGCACTTGGGAGACAGAGGCAGGTGGATCTGTGTGAGTTCAAGGCCAGCCTGGTCTACAGAGCAAACTCCAGGCCAGCTGGGACTAAAGGGAGACCCTGCCTCAAAAAAAAAAAAAAAAAAAAAAAAATTGGAACAGGACTCTGCCAGGCTGTTCTGCTCTCTAGTTTCTGTCCATATTCATTTTTATTTCTGTGACTGAAAAAAAAAATCATCCCCACCGTCCCGATCTATTTTTAGCCTCCTTTTCTAAAAAAAAACCAAAACAACAACAACAACAACAACAACAACAACAAAAACAACCTTCGACCTGCTCAAGAAGCGCTTTCCTTTTCCTTCTGTCTTCTCACTGCCGGCCAAGCTGTCACCCAGGAAGGTGCTGAGGGCCTTTGTCATCTCGAGAACAGTCGTGTTAAGCACAGGAGGGCTGTGACAGCGCCATTCTGGTGTGCACCTGGTTCTCATTGAAGCTAGGGCCAGTTCTTCTTTTTCACCCCATTTCTTGACAATTTTTTTTTTTTTTTTTTTATTTTTAAGACAGGGTCTACCTGAAGCCCCAGCTGTCCTGGAACTCACTCTGTAGACCAGGCTGGCCTTGAACTCACAAAGATCTGCCTGCTTCTTCCTCCCAAGTGCTAGGATTAAAGGCATGACAAATTTTAATTTATCATTTCCCTCTTTCTCCCACTCCCTCTCTCTGTGTCTCTGCATGTGAAAGCACGTATGTGACGGTCAGAGGGGAGCCTGTGCTGCCAGCTCCTTCCACACTGGACCATCTTGCTGGTTCTTCCGCTTCAGTTCAGTGTAGCTCCAGGCCATACCTCTTTTCCTTAACCCTCTCTATGCAGAATTCTGATTTATCATAGATGCCTTCAGGCAAACTGGTGTCATGGGGGCAGCATGTCCAGGTGTTCTCAGCTGAGAGGTCCGCAGTGGCATCTCACAGCAGGTCCCCCGAGGGGGTGAGAGCAAAGACACTCCACACTTCCCAGCTTAAATAGGCCGCAGCTGGGTGTGTGGGGAGCACTGCATCTCAGGTGCTAATCTCAGGCTTGTGCCTAGGGTCCCCCCTGCATAACCGGTTATCTTCCCTGTCTGGGGTCACGCCTTGGTCAAGATGGGGGACCCAGGACTGGTTATCAGGTCCTTGTGTCCATGCCACCTCTGGATACCTAATCAATTGAGTATGGTCACTCTTTTGGGCTCTGCTGAGCCCCTCTGTGACAGCCTAGTGCTGAGCGCTTATCTCTAAAGCAGCCCTGAGCTGGAGCAGGCCTCTTGCTGAGCTAAGTTTAACATTTGCTAATTTCTTTAAGGTTACAGCATTTCACACATTATCTACTGTTCGTTTAATCCTATTTCTAATTCACACAGCTTCTACATGCTAACTATGCTCCTGACAGGGACACAAAGGAAAAGCAATGAATGTGAGGAAGAAATCAATGAATGTAATATAAAACATGGATATCTTTACTTTAGTGACTTTAACCTTGAGCCTAGAAGTGACCTTGTGTTCACCCACCCAGTTAATAGTTGTTTACTTTTATTTGTATTGCTGTAACAAAGTACCAGAAACCGTAGCTTATAATAAATAGAAACTCAGTTCTCAAAGCTTTGGAAACTGGAAAGTCTGACCTCAGTACCTGGGGATGGCCTGCTTTCTCATAGATGTGAAACTGTGTCCTCACATGGGAGCTGTGTCCTCACGTGGGAGCTGTGTCCTCACGTGGGAGCTGTGTCCTCACATGGATGCCGTGTCCTCACGTGGGAGCTGTGTCATCACGTGGATGCTGTATCCTCACATGGGAGCTGTGTCCTCATGTGGGAGCTGTGTCCTCACATGGGAGCTGTGTCCTCACGTGGATGCTGTGTCCTCACGTGGGAGCTGTGTCCTCACATGGATGCTGTGTCCTCACGTGGGAGCTGTGTCCTCACGTGGATGCTGTGTCCTCACGTGGATGCTGTGTCCTCACATGGGAGCTGTGTCCTCACGTGGGAGCTGTGTCCTCACGTGGATGCTGTGTTCTCACGTGGGACCTGTGTCCTCACGTGGATGCTGTGTCCTCACGTGGGAGCCATGTCCTCATGTGGGAGCTGTGTCCTCACATGGGAGCTTTGTCCTCACATGGGAGCTGTGTCCTCACATGGGATCTATGTCCCCATATGTGTCGTCACTTGATTAGAGGGCCCCATGAGTTTCTCTAGGCCATTTTATCAGGAAAACATTCCCACAAACGAAGATTCTGCTGCAATAATCCCTCGTCCATCACCTCTGGGCTTAGAATTCACTGTGAACTGGAGGTGGGACACAGGTATTCAAGGCCTTCCTGGGAGGAATGCGTTCTCTGCAGTCCCCACTGCTCAGTTGTGTTTAGTCGCCTCTCACTGCTTTCTATCCTCTTCTACCCAGGGGTTTGTGACAGCTTAATTTGTTCAGCATCCTAGAATATCCCTGGGCAGGAGCTGACTCAACACCTGGCTCCTACTGGATGGTTCAAAGTGTGACCTGTGTCATAGTACTAGAGATCTCTTTCACACTGTTGGGATGCTCTAATTTATAATTGCAGTTCAAACTTTATTTTTGCTCTTCTGAATGTGACTCAAACTTTTATCAACCAAATTAACAAGTATTTATTGAGTTTGCTCTATAAAAACAGCATAATCAGGCAACAATCATTTAAAGGTAAGTGCAGCTGACTCCCAGTGGGTTCTTCCAGGAGCACTCTGCTTTAGCAAGTCCAGTCCACACTCCACCAAATGCCCTTGTGGGCTCCTTTGTGGCTCCGTCCTTACCTCCTGTCTCAGGACTTCAGTCTAAATCTCAGTTTTTAGATTTCAGGATTTCTCAGTCCAGCAGCATTTCAAAATAGATCTAGGGACTCAAAAATAAGAGAGCAGCTTTAAATTTACACAGTTAAGTCCCACCTCACCCTTGCAGCCCATTTTAATTATTATTTAGAGAAGACATTTTAGCACTACAAAGAAAATATACCTGAACTGTATATTTAAAAGTGGTTACTTTAATGTTATGTGTGTTACCGAATACAAATTGTAGCCTTCTCAAGAAAGGATGAAAAAAGCATTACACTAACATGTAAAAAGACAGAAGCCAGCCACAGTGCCATGTGTCTCCAACTACTGAAGGCCAAGGCAGGCCTGAGAGCTGTAGACCAGCCTGGGTAGTAGTAGTGAGACCCTATCCTTAAAAAAAGGAATTAGAATAATTTTGAAGGTATAAAACCATACCATGTTTATTTGTCTTACAATACACACAGAAATTTATAGAAAAAGATTTTTTTTCTATAGATTTTTGTCCATTCTGAAGTATAAATTTCCTAGTGAAATTCAATGTACATCCCAATCTTGGGCTTCATTTAGTCCAAGATCACGTTGCTGGGATCTCACACTGGAGATGCTCCATCCCCCCTCCTCAGTGAACCTCCCTGACGGCTCTTCCACCCTCTCATATCTGCTGGGCCTAGGACTTCATCATCAAGCCGGTACCCTTCATGACCAGTTGCTTCATTGCTCTTCCCAGACCCCTCTTCTCCTTCACTTTCCTCCAGTGCTGAACCTCATCCATCCTGTTCAATGTTTCTGATGTGATTACTGTGTGTGTGCACAGTGACACCCTCTAGTCCCAGCCTGGACTTCCTACTCTCTTGCTGCTGTCTGTTGTCTTAGCAAAGATCTCCAAAGGCAGGTCCAGGCCTTCCCTTTTCCCTTCAGAGCTCTGGTCCTGACCTCAGAGCAGGTCTCCTCTCCTACTTGACAGAGGCAGCCATAACGTACTGTGTAATTCTGAGTGAGACTGCACAGAGGAACACCACAACAACACATACTGATCGTTGAATGAGAAGTCCTTTACTAAGTTTCCCAGTATTGTAGAAACAATGTACTTCCTGAAACTGCCTGCATGAGATGTTCTGCATGGCTGGCTGCAGTGGGAATGGCTGGGTAAAGACACAGGTTGAAGCAAAAGTCAGCTAGAACAAGATGGAGTTGGTTTTGCCATTTTAACTGTATCCCCAAACTTTCAAGCATCAGAATCCCTAGAGAATGTTAAAGACACAGTTTGCTAGCTCTGCTTCCCAGAATTCTCACTTGGTAAGTTTTGGGTAAGGACAATGGAGTCACAGTTCTAAGATAATTCCAGGTAATGCTGATTTGGGACTATCCATCCAGAGCTACTGATTTGCCCCAGTGGTTTCCAAATTACCCAGTAAAGCCCCACGATTTCCAAGTAAACCCTGAGAAGCATTAATTGCAGTGTGAGAAAGGGACCCTGGGAGAACTCTACGTTATTCCAGTCGAGACAGCTCCACATACATCTCAATGTATTGGACTTTCATATAGACTTCGTTGTCATGTGAAAAAGTGTTCTAAATACCTGTAGCTTTCAATCTTCTTTCCTGTGTTGGCTCTTTACTGAACTTATATACCCATGAGGAAGCTTGGCTCTCTCTTGTTATTTTTATATATATTTTTTGGCAGTGTGGGAATGACTTCTTTAAATGGATATAATCTAGACTAATGATTTTTTATTTTTTATTTTTGAGACAGGATCTCCCTGTAGCCCCAGATGGCCTGGAACTCACTATGTGGACCAGGCTGGCCTTGAACTCACAGAGATCTATCTGCCTCTGCTTCCTGAGTGCTGGGATTAAAGGCATTCACCACCATGCCCAGCTTGGACTAAAGACTTAATTAACTCCAACAACAAAACCATGTGCTCTAGTGTCTTGTGACTTGGGCACATGATCTTATTTTCTAGGCAACTTCAATTTAGTACTCCACCTGAAAAGGTAATGAATGAATGAATAAATGAATGTGGGCATGCTTGAGACCATATCAAAGAACCAAAAGCAAGCATGCCCATCCCCACAGCACACAGTGAGACCAGGAAGGATGTGTGGCCTTGGGCAAAAGAGATTTTCTAGAACTGGGGTGAAAAGGCCAAATGGTCTGTTAAGATTAGGGTGGAGCCAATATTGTACTTCCCCAATTGCAGCTGGAGAAACCATTTTGAATAAATCATGGGTTGGGCTGGGCTTGAGAGCACAGTTTCAGGGACAGAGTTTCAGCAAGAGAGTTCCATCGGCATAGTTCCAGGAGACAGACAGTTCCAAGAGCTGTGTAGGGGAACAAGTGCCCTCCAAGTTCAGTTTTTTTGAGCAGGCAATTATAACATTGGCAAAGTAATGCTGCCAGACAGGATCTTCCTATAGCTCCAGCTGGCCTGGAACTTACTATGTAGACCAGGCTGGCCTTGATCTCACAGAGATCCACCTACTTTGGTCTCTTGAATGCTGGGATTAAAGGAGTGTGCCACCATAGTCAGAAATGCTTGTTAGTTTTACCTTTCTGTCTAGACATCATGGAATGAGGTCATAGAAGGAGCCTAAGAACTGAAGTCAGAGAACCTACATTTAAGCCTTCACCTGGCATGCACTGGCTGAATGTCTTTGCTAAGTTAACTGAGCTCTCACAAGTTGAGTTTTTTGTCAGCATTGGCACCTGATGTTCAGGGATCTTGTTGACAACATAGTTTATGAAGCGTGATGGTTTTGTGTCATTACTTAGTTAAAATAAGAACTTTGACTTGCTGGCTCAGTGGTTTGTAGGAGCTTCATTTCTGTCATGAGTCAATTACTTTTCTTGAAAAGTAGGCACTGTTATTCTGTTGGGTGTTTAGCATGGCACCAGCTGTGTGTAGACATTCAGGAGCTGTAGATATTTAGAAAGTGAAACATAATGTGGTAGAGGTGGTAGTGTAATGGGGTAGTCTCACCAGAGAAGACCACTCAGACACAAAATGATGCCAAAAGAAATGTCAGCCAATGACTACAATCTTGGGCATTCAGTCTCAGGTGTATAGCAGGGAGCTGTGGTTGGGATGTTGTATTAGTCACTTTTCTGTTGCTATGATAAAACCACTATGACCAAGGAAACTTATAAAAGGAAGAGTTTACTTGAGTTTACGATTGATGGTTCCAGGGAATTAGAGTCCATTGTGGAGGGAGGCATAGTGGCAGGGTCTGGAGCAGAAGGCTGAGGTTCACATCTTCCAGTGAACACAGGACACAGAGAAAGAGAGAGCAACTGGAGACTGCAAGGCTTGTTGAACTCTCTAAGCCCGCCCCCAATGATGTACTTCCTCCAGCATGGCCACGCCTTCGAAGATCTCCCAAAACAGCACCACCACCAACTGGGGACAAAATATCTGAATAGTTAAAGCCTATGGGGGACAATCTGCCTCTGCCTCCCGAGTGCTAGGATTAAAGGTGTGTGCCACCATGCCCGGCTGTATCTTATTCTAGATATGAACCCCTTGTCTGAGGCATAGCTGGCAAAGATCTTTCTTTTAAAATTTTTATATAGTTCCATTTGTTAGTTTGTAGGGCTAGTTCTACGGTATTGGAGTCCTGTTCAGAAAATTCTTGCCTTTACCTATATCTCAACACGTATTCCCCATGTTTTTCTCTAGCAGTTTCAGTGTTTCAGATTTTGAATTAAGGCCTGATAAACTCTGAATTGATTTTTTTTGGCAGTTGAGGGATGTGGGTCTATTTTCATTCTTCGGCATGTGGATATGTAGTTTTGCCAGTGCTATTTTGTTGAAAGGGCTATTTTTTTTCTAGTATATATTTTTGATACCTTTATGAAAAATTAGGTGGCCATACGTGTGTGACATTTCTGAACCCTCTATTCTGTTCCATTGGTTTATGTGTCTGTATTTGTCACCATGGCTCTGTAATATAATTTGAGGTCAAGTGTTTTGATACTTCCAGCAGAGTTATTTCTGCTTATAATTACGTTGGCTATTCATGGGATTTTTGTGTTTCTATATGAATTTTTCTGTTGGTTTTTCTAGTTCTTTGAAGAGTATCATTGAAATTTTTATAGTGATTGCACTGAATCTGTAAATTAGTTTTGTTCTGGATTATAATCATTTTGATAATATTAATTCTGCCAATGCAGGAGTATTAAAGGCCATCATATAGTATTTTTTTTTTGTCTTTTTGAGACAGGGTCTCCCTGTAGCCCCAGCTGTCCTAGAACTTACTCTGTAGACCAGGCTGGCCTGGAACTCACAGAGATCTGCCTGCCTCTGCCTCCTGAGTGCTAGGATTAAAGGCATGCACCACCACGCCTGGAAGAATCTTTTAAATTTATTTTTAGTGTCTTAATATTTATCATGACATTAGCATAGTGATAATATCCAGGGCTGTGGATGATTTGCCAATTAATATTCTACTTAGTACATAACATAGAAGTTTGTACCAGGGACTCTGAACTACTGGACTGAAACTTTTCTGAACTGTACACCTTATTATCACATATAATGCCCATTTTCACACTGAAAATACTTCAACTGTAAGAGCTGATAAAACCCAAACAAGGAAATAACCCCAGATATATAAATCTCATAGTAGTAACATAAGAAACATACACAACCTAAGATGACATAACTCTTCCAAAAAATTACTAATCCTATAGTAATGGCATCCAATGAGATTGAGTTAGATAAAGCTCCAGACAGGGAACACAAAATAATGATTATGAGCATGTTCAAAGACAATAATAAACTCCTGACTGAGAACACAGATAAATAAAATAGGAAGGCAACACAAGATGTGAAAGAATAATTTAGCAAAGAGATAGAAAAACTGGAGAACCAATCTGAAATGTTGAAAGTGAAAACGTTGAATAAAAACTTAGGCCAGGTGTGGTGGTGCACACCTTTAATCCCAGCACTTGGGAGGCAGAGGCAGGGAGATCTTTGTGAGTTCAAGGCCAGACTGGTCTACATAGTGAGTTCTAGGACAGCTGGGGCTGCAGGGAGACCCTGTCAAAAAGACCCCCCCCAAAAGAACCCCCAAACAACCCAGCAACCACAAACCAAAAATCAAAGAACACACAAAAAAACAAACTGTGGAGAATCTCACCAATACAATGGATCAAGGAGAAGACAGAATATGTGAGCTTGAGAACAAGGTGGTGGAACTGGGATAGTCGAGGACAAAGATAAATAATAAGAAAGTACAAGTGGAAATTACAGTATATTGACACTCTGAAAAGACCAAATCTATGGGTAATGGGCATATACAGAAGGAGCAGACTCTCATTCTAAAGGCATAGAAAGCATTTTCAAGAGTCAGACAGGAAAATCCCCAGTTAGAAAAAGAGATGCCAATCCAGATACAGGAGACAACAAACCAACTCTGCAAGAAGAAAGTCGGACAAGGAAAAGGCAAGGAGGCTGTCTTCTGCCACACTCCTCTTCATCTGGGCAGCTGCCAGAAAGTGCTGCCCACATTTGGGGTGGGTCTTCCTGCATCCATTAAGGAAATTAAGGAAATTCCTTGGGCAGGAGAGATGGCTCAGCAGCTTAGAGTACTGGCTGTTCTTCCAGAGGCCCAGTGTTTGGTTCAAAGCACCCACATGGCAACTAACAATCATTTGTCACTTCAATTCCAGGGGATTCAATGCCCTCTCCTGTGCTTCATGGGCATTGAAGGCATGGGTGCAGGCAAAGCAGTCATACACAGGAAAAAACATAAAAAATGACGATTCTTCAGTTGAGGCTTTCTACTCAGGTGATTGTAATTTGTGGCGAGTTGACGGTAAAACCAAGCATCACAGTTGGCAGGTATTGTGTTGAGAAGTTTTGCATCTGTGTTCATTGGGGAGATTGGTCTGTGATTTTTTTTCTTTCTCCTTCATCTCTGTGTAGGTTCAGTATCAGAGTAACTTTGTAAAAACAGTAATGATTCTTGTTTTTCTATTTCATGGAATAGTTTGGGAAGTCTTGGTGTTTTGGCATATTTGAAGGTGTGGCAAAATTCACCAGTAAATCCATCTGGACCTGGAATTTTTTAGTTGGAAGATTTTAAATTACTGATTCATTATCACTGCCTGCTATAGGTATTTAAAATTATTTCATCTTTAAAAAGTTCTGGTTGGATTAAAATTTTGTGATTATTGACCTCTGTTGCATTTATTCTAAATCCCCCAAATTATCTAGCCATCTGGAATACCAACATTTCCCTGGTATACTCATTGCTGTGCATTTATTGTTCTTTGTTGCTGTTTTATGCCTTCATATTAGCAAAATATGAAGTTCTGTGAAGAAAAAAACCCTTTGATCTTAAAAAAAACCCTTCTGTAGCAGGAAATAAATTGCTTGTTCTTGAGAATTTTTCTATGAAGAGTTTAGTAGAAGCAGGTATAGTTCTATCATTTTGATGTTTTTGTTAATGTTTCCAAACAATGTACTTTGAATCAGAATCACTTATCGTTTCATATACTTCCAATGCTCTTCATCACATTAGTGATCAGAAATAGGGTGTAACTCCCCAGCCCTTTGCCCACAGGAGCTAAGTAGGATCCTACTGTAAGTTGAAGGGAGTTCTGCCCTAACTCATAGATTGTGAAGAATGAACTGCTGTTGGGTCTGATTGACTGTCAGTGGATTGTGGTGTGGTGTGTCTGGAGGCTATTGAATGCAACTTACAATGCTTAGTAAAAATCTTTATTCTTTTTTTTTTTTTTTTGGTATTATTTTTGAGGCAGGGTCTCCCTTTTAGTACCAGCTGTCCTGGAGCTCGCTCTGTAGACCAGGCTGGCCTTGAACTCACAGAGATCTGCCTACCTCTACCTCCGGAGTGCTGGGATTAAAGGTGCGTGCCACCACGCCCAGCAAAAATCTTTATTCTTTTTTTTTTTAATTCTTTTTAAATTTCTTTTAATTTTATTTATTTCTGTATGTGTCTGAATGTGCTGTCTGCATGCAGGTTTGTGCACTCGTGTAGTGCAATGCCGCGGAGGTCAGAAGAGGGTGTCGGATTCCCCTGGAACTGGAGTTCTCCTGGAATTGGAGTTTCAGACAGTTCTCGGCCGCCTTGTGGGTGCTGGGGATCGAACCCAGGTCCTCTGTAAGAACGGTCAGCGCTCTTAACCGATAGGCCATCTCTCCAGCCCCCGAAAATCTTTATTCTTTTAGTATTTAAAAAAAAAGTTCTGGTTGGTCATATGTATATAGGGATTCATTTCTTTAAAAAATTCATTTCATTTAGACTTTTTTCAATTTATTGAAATATGCTTTTTAGGTAAGACCTAATGATCAATGAACTATTTCATTGTTATCTTGTAGTAGCTCACTTTTCATTTATAATTTAAAAAATAGCCAGGCGTGGTGGTGCATGCCTTTAATCCTAGCACTTGGGAGGCAGAGGCAAATGGATCCCTGTGAGTTCAAGGCCAGCCTGGTCTACATAGTGAGTTCCAGGACAGCTGGAGCTACAGAAAGCCCTGCCTCAACAAGACCAAAAAATTAACTTTTAAATTTAAGAATTTAATGCACTAATACTGTATTTTTACTTTACACTATGTCCATCCTTCTGTCTCTCCAGCTCCTCTCATGTCCTCCCACTCCCTCTCACTTTTTTGACCTCTACCTTTATCATTATTGTTACATATTCATATGTGTGTGTGTGTATTCTACTGAACCCATATAATATTGCCTATAAACCCTCTGGAGAGATTATGGTTGGAGGGATCATGGCTCAATATAATAAAGGCTATAAACAAAAACCATCTAGCCAATATCACATCAAATGGAGAGAAACACTTGAAGAATTTTCGCTAAGATCTGGAACAAGACAAAAGTGTCCATTCTTGCCATTGCTACTGAGTGTGGTACTTGAAGCCTTAGCTAGAACAATAAGACAAGAGAAGGAAATAAAGAGGAAACAATTAGGAAAGGAAGAAGTCAAAATTTCCTCATTTCCACATGATATAATTTCTATACCTGGAGACCATAAAGACTCCATTAGAAAACTCCTGGAGCTGGTAAATATTTTCAGCAAAGTGTCAGGATACAAAGTTAACATACAAAAATTAAGCCGGGTGTGGTGGCGCACGCCTTTAATCCTAGCACACGGGAGGCAGAGGCAGGTGGATCTTTGTGAGTTCAAGGCCAGCCTGGTCTACAGAGTGAGTTCCAGGACAGCTGGAGCTACAGGGAGACCCTGTCTCAAAAAGACCAAAAAAAAATTAATAACCTTCCTCTATACCAATGAAATACTGATAAAGAAATCAGGGAAGCACTCCCATGCATTATAGATACATATACTATATGTATATATATTGGTAAGGAAGTGAAAGACTGCAATGAAAACTTCAAAACACTGATTAAAGAAACTGAGGAAGACACTAGAAGATGGAAAGACCTCTTATGCTTGTTGACTAGAGGAATTAGTATTGTGAAAATGGCCATCCTACCAGAGGGACTCTCCAGATATCAATGGAATCGCCCATTAAAATTTCAGCGACATTCTTCAAAGAAATTGAAAAAAGTCTTAAAATTAACATGGAGCCACAAAGACCCCAGATAGCCAGAGCAATCATGAACATAAAGGATAATGTTGGAGGTGTCAGCACCCAATTTTGAGTTATGTTACATAGTTATAGTAATAAAACAGTATGGTACTGTCACAAAACCAGAAATGTAGATCAGTGAAGTAGCATAGAGGACCCAGACATAAGGCCACATGACTACAGACACGCAGCTTTTGACAAAGATATAAAATATACACATTTAAGAAAAGACAGCTTTTTCAACAAATTGTTCTGGGGAAACTGATATCTACACATAGCAGAATGAAACTAGATCCTTATGTGTCACCATGCACAAAGATCACCTCCAAACAAATAAAATATTTTTTAAACAATGTGTCTTCCTTCCTTCCTTCCTTCCTTCCTTCCTTCCTTCCTTCCTTCCTTCCTTCCTTCCTTCCTTCCTTCCTTCCTTCCTTCCTTCCTTTCGACAGGGTCTCCCTATAGTCCCAGCTGGCCTGGAACTCGCTATGTAGACCAGGCTGGCCTTGAACTCACAAATATCTGCTTGCCTCTGTGTGTGCCACCATGTAGGTTCTGGGAATCAAACTTGTCTTCTGCAAGAGCAGTCAGTGCTCTTAACCTCTGAGCCATCCCACAAATAAAATATCTTAAACCTAAAACTGGAAACTCTGAAACTGCCATAAGAAACAGAAAGGAAAGTACTTCAAGATATAGGCACAGGTGAAGATTTTCTGAATAGAACTCTGTACTCATGAAATAAAGCCAACATATGGCTCCTTATGACATTAAAAAGCTTGTTTAGTAAAGGAAACACAATCAAGTGGAGAGACAGCTTATAGGACGGGAGAAAATATTTGCCAGATATACATCTGACGGGGCATTAATATCCAGACTATAGGGGCTTGAGAGATAGTTCGGTGGTTCAGAGCACTGACAGTTGTTGCAGAAGACCTGGGTTTGTTTCCCAGCACCCACATAGCAGGTAACGACTGTCCATAACTCCGGTTCCAAGGGATCTGATGTTCTCTTCTAGCCTCTGTGGGCTTTATATGACATACACGTACGCACATAAAAGTGGAATGGGAGCTAGTTGGGAAGAAGGGGATTCCCTAGGAGGGGACTAGAGAAGAAAGAGGGCTGGATATGCTCAAAATACACTGCGCCCATGTATGAAAGTGTTGCAATGAAACCAAATGTAATGTACTGTTAATATGCAACAAT